>CM076969.1:22832788-23057788 GCA_039105355.1 Benthosema pterotum | reverse complement strand
GGGAACGACTCATCATCTTACAACTAATGACAACCCAACCACCACCACCACCACCACCACCACCACCCTGGCTATAGACCACAAACTGCCAAGAGGAGGCAGACATGTTGTGTATCTCTAGTCAGAGCACATCTCTGTTTTGGTATATACCGGGGCAAAGTGGGGCCATTCAACATCACAAACGTCACCCTAAGTGAGCATCAAAGGGGGAAAAAAACTCACCTGCGAGTTAACAGGGATTGTGGCTTTTTTTTTTCTTTTGCTTTTGTTTGAAACTCAAACCCCCGTCGAGGCGTTCCGCCTCTCGTCTGGTCTTGGCAGGCAGGCAGGCAGCGGCGAGAGCTGATACGTGTCAGGGACGTTGCCCCCCCCCCCCCCCCCCCCAGCCACCCACCCGTCCGCCCGCCTGCCTTCCCTTTCTTTTTCTTAAATCAAACCAAGTGTGCGTACCCCCCCCCACACACACACACACACACTCACACACACACACACACAGTGCCCCGAGGCACGCAGCATTTTAATCCCCTCATCATCAGGAATAGACAAAGAGCCCTCACATTTCACCCCCCCACACACACACTATAAAGAACATTTTGATGGATCTAAGCAAAATATCTGCAGTGTTGGCATGCATGCCGATCTGCTTGCAACTTTGGGCTTGTTTTTTATGTGAAAAGAGGCTTGTAAATATTGGTACAATGTTAAGTTTAATTACCAGGATTTCACAATACTTTACATTATTAGAGTACATTATTACAGTAATTTACCGTTATATAATTACTGTGAAAGCATGGCAAATAGTATAGCCAGTAATTTACTGTGAATTTACAGCCAGGACAAAGCAAGTGTCTGTCTGCCGGGAAACAGCTGCAGCATCAGTAGCAACGATAGATAGATAGATAGATAGATAGATAGATAGATAGATAGATAGATAGATAGATAGATAGATAGATAGATAGATAGATAGATAGATAGATAGATAGATAGATAGATAGATAGATTTTCAAAATAGCTGATGTACAGTATGGGTTTCATTCAAGTGCTCATGTCTCAGTCGCTGCATGCCTTTCGGGGCTTATTTTCATAGACCTTTTTGCTTGTTTCTCTGCAGGGCAGAGACAACACAATGTCTATTGTAAAGGAACTTATAACTCCATGTCGTGCATGCAGAGGGAGAGGCCATACACGTCGAAGCCCCCTGGCATACAGGCTATAACATATATATACGTGGAGGAGGGGAAGGGTCAGCACTCACAGAGAGAGATTACCTCAGTGGTTAGCACTTCATTACGGCGTGTCTCACGTTGTTTTATGTGCACGAGCCGTGTCTTAGGTGGGCTGTAATGGGATCGTGGTGGATGTCAGGCCCCCCCCACACACATGCTCCTGGGCAGGGGCGGATATAACATGTCCCATTTGGGGGGGGGGGCAAGAGAACATGTTGGAGTGGCAAGAGAAAATGGTATGGTGCGGCTTCATCGCCACACCCATACGCCGATGAAGTCGCACCCATACCATTTTCAGTTACAGGACTTTTATTAGTCAAGTAAAGCATCAATAATTACATCAGTTGTTGTTGAAGTTGCAACAGACACGCAGCATGCATAAAGCTAAAGGTCTGACTCAGAGAGTTTTCTGTTTTCACTGATGAAATGCTGTTGGTTTAGTGGTGACATAGCTGTAGTTAGTAGCAGTAGTAGTGTTTCACATCATTTTAAACATAAGCACTTTAATTTGAAATATCTTGGGTTGTTTTGCATGGCATCGTGTTTAGGGGGGCACCCCCCCCCCCCCCATGCCCATGCCTAGATCCGCCCCTGCTCCTGGGAATGTTTTTTTTTTTGGTTCCCATTTTTTCCTTCTTTCTTTTTCTTTAAGAGACAACGGTAGAGGGACCACCCTGAAGGTGTGGTGGTGGTGGTGGTGGTGGGGGTCACTGGATTTTACAGCTATTTGGTCGCAGGGAAGTTTCAAAGAGGTGCAGATGGAGAGGGCCTTGATAAGCACCGCATGCAAAGTGCAGAGGCATAATCCTTTGTTTTTCTGAGTGAAAACCTTTTTGGCATGCTAAAGTAACAACAAAACAACGGCTGGCGGAAATGCAAGAGAGAGAAGGTGAATCACATTATCAGCTAACAGGTTAAATGTACTGGCACTAAAACGTCCTAACCGGCAAAGCTCAGATCTCATTTTGAGCACCCCCTTACCAAATGGACCCTTACGGGTCCATTTGGGCTCTGGGGAACATCTTGCCTGGGGCCAGGGGCGGATGTAGGCATGGGGGGGTAATGCCTCCCTAAATGCCCTGACTGCCCCACCAAAAATGATGGCATGGGAACAACCCAAATTTCAAAGATATTTCAAATTAAAGTGCTTATAATTATTTATAAATGATTTGAAACACTATGCTATAAGTACAATTGTGCCACCACTAAACCAACAGCATTTCATCAAACAGAAAACTCTGAGTCAGACCTTTAGCTTTATGCATGCTACGTGTCTGTTGCAACTTCAACAACAACTGATGCTTTACTTCCCTAATAAAAGTCCTACAACCGAAAATGGCATGGGTGCGACTTACCCCCCACCCCCCACCCCAATTGGGAAATGTTACATCCGCCTCTGCCTGGGGCTCCAAATTGCGCCACCGTTTAAGGGGGGCAATGCCCCCCTTAAATGCACAGACTGCCCCATCAAACATGATGGCATACAGTACAAGACAACCCAAGATATTTCAGTGCTTATATTTAAAAGTATTTGAAACACTGGGCTACTACTGCTACTAACTACAACTACAATCGTCTCACCACTAAACCAACAGCATTTCATCATTGAAAACAGAAAACTCTCTGAGTCAGACCTTTAGCTTTATGCATGCATTATGTCTGTTGCAACTTCAACAACAAATGATGTTATTAATGATGCTTTACTTGCCTAATAAAAGTCCTGTAACTGAAATGGTATGGGGGCGGCTTCATCGCCTGTGTCGCTTCGCGCCACGGGTGATGAAGCCGCACCCATACCATTTTCTCCTGCCCCTCCACCCCCCACCATTGGGAAATGTTACATCCGCCCCTGGGGGGAACAGACAACTGATCTACAAGAACTGCAGGCTATTGTAAAACATAATGTCCCGTCCATGTGAAACGGCTCTTAACATCCAGATAGCGTTGTAGACGAGGAAGGAAGAGGAAACCACCAGGACAGGGATATAAGAGCCACACCCTGTCTCCTCATATCCAGTCTGCCCTGGACCATGATGACAATCAGAGGATGGCCAGGCAGGCGCTCATCTGGCATGGATGATAAGAAGCAGGGGCGGATCCAGGCATAGGCATGGGGAGAGGCAATGCCCCCCTAAGTGGAGAGATAGTGGTGTTACAACATGGTTGTTTGTTGTTATACCGCGTGCAGTGCATGCATGGTGGCATACATAACTATAGACACACAAGCAAATAGATACTATAGAAAACAGCACTTACAGTATATAGCTGCAAAACTGGAAGCTCTGCAAGAACCGAAAATCGTATTAGTAAAAAAGCTCTAGTAAAAAAAATAGCGTATCATCTTAAAATAAGATCCACCATCTATTGCTACTAGTTAATTTTGACTAAGATAAGCAAATAAATCTACCCAATGGAACTATTGTAGTGAGAAAACTATGCTGCGCAATGTTAATTGCTATAACTGCTCTTTCGACAAGAGGGGGGGGGGGTGTAGGGGTAGTTTCCTCCCAGCCTGTATCGGGACAAATTTAACTTTATACAAAAAGGAACTGGGGATAGAGAGGAAAATGGCTGTGAATGGAAAGAGAGAGAGAGAGAGAGAGAGAGAGAGAGAGAGAGAGAGAGAGAGAGAGAGAGAGAGAGAGAGAAAACGGGGAAAGAAACCTTAATCACAGAAACATTGACCCAGAAAGAAGCATAAGAAAAAAAAAGCAGAAGCAGACACAAGTGGAAACCAGGAGGAATGTTAGCCAGCTGGGAGATGCATACATTCATCCATCCATCCCTCCATCCAACCCGCATCCAACCCGCGTCCATCCAGCTCTACCAACTGCTGTATTTCTACTTAAAAAGTCTGGGTTGGGGGCCGAGTTTGAGGGTGGGTGGGGGGGGTATAGCTTGAGAGTTGGACAGATGGGGGTGGGGGTTGTTGCGAGCGAAAAAAAAAGAAGAAAAGAAAAAAAAAGTATATAACCCAAATTGAAGGATGAGCTAAAACCAGCAGCACTAAAACACCGTGGTGGTGGTGGTGTGCATGCATGGGGGAAAAAATCTGCAGCCTCGGCCCATGAGGGTCCGTTTGGTTTCAATTTACGCTCTCAAAAGTTAAATGATATTTAAACATCTGAATGACTTAATTGACTGTGAGTTGAGCTGTTATTTTGACCAACGTTGTGCCAGTTATCTCTACTAAATTGTGGACACAAACTTGAAAATCCGTAGTTTTGGGTCCCAGGGACTTGACTCAACATCAAATGATGGTCCGTGGCTAAAATGCAGAATAAATAGTGGGCCCTGTCAATGGAAATAGGATAGATAGATAGATAGAAAACCACTGACTGCCGGTTCGTCCCGCGGTGTTTCACACTCTGGGGGGATTCGCGGGGAGAGACAGAAAGACAGAAAGAGACAGAGATTGCCAGATGCTATATAGGCAGGTTTAAAATAAAATGACACGCACTTGCTACCAACGTTAACAAGAACAAGATGGGCTTATAACCCACGCGATCCGATACTTCATTGTCTTCTTAACCGCTATAATTCACTTGCCCTGCAGTATTGCAATTAGCAGATCTGTATAGGCCTACTGTTTACAAGCTTACCATAATGCAAGCTTTTCTTTCTTTTTGGGGAGGTTGGGTGGGGGGAGTGATGGGAAATGCTTTGACAACTTCCTAGAAATGACACACATAGGGCAGCCAGGTGGAAAGCAGTGATCACTCACACAAGGTGTGCATTCTTTACGGAAGCATTTCCTGAGGCGTTATACGGCTTCTGAAGAGGCCAAAGGTCAACGTGTCAAAGTGTTTTCTAAAGAGCTTGGTCAGAGACCAGAGCGGAGCATCCAGTAGTCACATGACTACACAGAGCCTCTCTGAATCCTAACTGCAATTGGGAATACATTGTTTTCAACGAGATTGTTGCAAATAAGAGACATTTTAGGTACGTATGCAAAACGACAACTGTTTTAAAGTATTGCTCAGTCACGACTACCGTCTCTGTAATGTTTATGTTGTACTGTTATTAAAGAACAACTGGTTTTAACCTCATTAAAGCTGGATTAAATATCTGAGTCCAACGCATTTCTGCATACTCCTACTGCTAGTCCTACCCCCAATAGGACTCAACTGCAGCCTCACAGACAGTATCGCAGGACGCCCCATATTGTGAATGGGGTGCTTTTGGCTCCATGCACCATTGCACCTCCTATGTCCCGAGCGCCCAGGGGACATAGGAGTGAACAGGAATATCGCAACTCTCCCACTATAAGGCTCTGGTCTCTGCCCCGACATGTTTGTTGGTGTTTTTTTCCCCCTTGGATCTTCACACCCTCCTTCCTAATCACACTCAGGGAATTCCCTTATTCATCCCAAACCCGGATGAACTCTCGTTGGCTTTTGGAAGCAACCGTGTTGATCTCATTAAATATGATGGAGAGGTCTGTAATGTACGCCCCATTGACTATACTAGTCAATGGGATGTTGGCCCAAAGTGTGGGGTGGGGGTGTCTGTAGATATAGAGTAATGATTTACCAGAATGACAGAGAGCCAGTATATTGCTCAGAACAGGCCTGTCATTGGAGAGCGTTTAAGGTGATAGATAAAGAAACGCTGCAGGCACCAGATTATGATGACTAAATAAATACCCAGGATTGTTCAAGCAGTTTCCAGGCATTCCGATAATATTGCAGCCGTCTCTCGGATGAAAACCTTCTATGTCCACAGAACTAGAAATGGAGGTGCCTGCTCCAACGATCCATCCTGTAGCCCAGGGCCCACTATTTATTCAGAATTTGAGCCACGGACCACCATCTGATGACATTTTAGCCCCACAGACCCAAAACTAAATATTTCTGTTATGTTTTGGAAAGCAATACAGTCAGACATACATCAAAATGACCATTAATCTTCTACATTCTCTAGTTGTGTAGACCTGGGATAATTCACATGATGAATATTTTAACTCTTGAGAGTGTAAACTGAAACCAAATGGATCCGCAAGGGTCCATTTGGTTTAATTTTTACGCTCTCAAAGAGTTACACCTGGTTAACCAACTTTACATCACTTAGCCTGCGGACCACCTGGAACCCTCTCAGGGACCACTGGTGGTCCCCAGACCACTGGTTGAAAACCTCTGCTTTAACACACAGACACAGTTTTGGAATTGTGGACTTTAGGTTTTGCAGCTGGCCGTGCTCGGACCCTCCCAGAGAGAGACAGCTGTGTAATGGAATGGAGGCTCGCTGAAAAAAAAAAAAGATTTTGAATTTGCAGATCTCATACTTTTGATGCTTTGTGTGCAGACGTTGTGTGAGCCTTTGATATAGGTAAGTTAGTGTAGCCAGGTTAGCAGCATTAATGTTGTGTAAAATGTGTAACCCTTTTTGTTTGTTGTTTGAGGACAAGATTGAGTGTCTCTTTGATTTGACCCATGTACTATAATAGAGGCAACAAGCTAACTCACTTTTCCTTGAAATCCTTGACACATTCCATAAACTTGAACTTGACTAAAAGAGCCTAAAGGCCACCGACAAAACAAAAGGTCACTTCATTGCATTGCAATCCAACGCCTCCCCCCCCAGACCCAGTGGGTCGTAACATGCGGTTAATTGGAGGAGCGTTCATTTGCGAAGAGCACAAAAACGTGAATTCACCAGAGATACAAGGTTTCTTGCCCGACAACGATAAACTGTCAACAATTAAGGGCCCTGCACCACGCCCCATATCCCTGTGCAGAGTGCAGAACACCTTCTCTGCTCCAGTAACCTCAGGGAATGAATGGGGCTCTGGTGGTCTGCCCCGCTCACTGAGTGGCACGCTGCATGCAGTACAGATGGAATGGGGCTCTGGTGGTCTGCCCCGCTCACTGAGTGGCACGCTGCATGCAGTACAGATGGAATGGGGCTCTGGTGGTCTGCCCTGCTCACTGAGTGGCACGCTGCATGCAGTACAGATGGAATGGGGCTCTGGTGGTCTGCCCTGCTCACTGAGTGGCACGCTGCATGCAGTACAGATGGAATGGGGCTCTGGTGGGCTGCCCCGCTCACTGAGTGGCACGCTGCATGCAGTACAGATGGAATGGGGCTCTGGTGGTCTGCCCTGCTCACTGAGTGGCACGCTGCATGCAGTACGGATGTACTCTCTCCACCACGGGCGTTTTTGCCATCAGGCAGGCTATAGGCAGTTGCTTGAGGTGGCATGACGGGGGGGGGGGGGGGGGGGGGGGGGGGGGGGGGGGGGGGGGGGGGGGGGGGGTATGGGGCGGCCACCAGACATGCTTTAGTTTAAAAGGATCCCAGGATAATAAGCCTAATATGGATGATTACATTATACTAGTACTCTCCTCTATAAAGAATTGAACAATTAAAAAATATGTGCCAGTAATGTGTTCTTTATTTTAAATATAAAAATAATATAATTTTTATCCCTTGGTGTGGAGGGGGCGCCATTTTATTGTGCCTGACTGTCATAGCTAGGTATGCTGTCACGGGAGATTTTCCCTGGAGAATCTGCCTTGGGCTCCAAATTGCTTAGGAACACCACTGCAGTCTCCACAAGCTCCAGCGGATCTCTGCAATCATGAGCAACAGGTGGGCTATCTTGGACGGTGTTCCCTCCACTGCAAACAATTTGCTTTGATGAAACCCAAAAAATGCCTGATTCCAAGGCAGGGGGGAAAAAAAGCTTCACATTAGAGCGGCTCTTGTTTTGTTTTGTTTCGTATACCTCCTGCCTTTTTCCCATGGACCACACACAGCACGCACGTGCAAGCTAGCACACACACATTGTCTGCGCAGGCGCAGACAAATATACCAGCACACTTTACAAATTGTACCATGCAAGTCTGCACACAACAATGCACATAATGCATGGGGCATGACGCACAACCATGCAAAGGTTTTAGCTCCAAACAATAGTTAAAATATCCGACCTACAAGCAATTTTCAACAGTCCATTTGTTTGTTTTATGCATGAAAAGGACCAATAACACGAGATCTTTTTTTTTGTTTGTGTGTCTGGGGCTCCCTTGTGTGTTTCCTATCCTCACAAATAACCATTGATTGAACGATCAGGCTTTGGTATCATCATATACTGTAGGTGTTTAAAGGGGAACTCCACCCATTTTCAACATTCTAATGTCATTAGTATACCCTAGAGGTGCTGGGTGGACATAAAAAAAAGTTCCCCCATTCTGTGTTCCCAAGAAATGGAGGTCTGAAGAAAATCATTAACATGGTGAAACATCTTGATGACATCATCAAGATGTATTTTCGCAATGTTAATGGATTTCTTTAGACGCTTCTTTTTTCTGAGAGCGTACAAATGGAACCAAATGAACCCGTTAGGGTTCATTTAACCCTAACCCTTGTAACCATCAGAGACTTACATCTTACATAATATGAGCCGTTATATGATGTTTTAAAAAATAAAATAAAATTTAGCAAAAATCATAGCCACGTTGATAACGTTCACAATAATGCAATCCGTTTGTAAATCTGTAAAGTTTTGAGCGAGTTATAGCTGTTTTTGTTTGGGCTGCCATAGAGCATATGTATTTTAGTACAATATGCACGGATTCATTTTAGTATAATATGCACAGATTTTTGCGTATTCTAGTGGTCTCTATGGACGGAATGGCACATCCGTGCATATTCTATTAAAACCTCATGAGACTGAGTTGAGGACATGGGCAAAGCATGAGCAGAGCTCCATGGAGAGCTACAGTATAGACTAGAGCTTTATGGTGTGTAATCAGAGCCTCTATAGGCAGGGGCAGGGGCAGGGCCCATCCCGTCCCGCCGTCCGGCTCCTGGAGCGGTTTGGAGGGGAAGGCCAGACATTCCAGAACAGCACACCGCCCAGTCAGACACTGCAGCAGCAAAGCAGCGAAGCAGCGAAGCAGTGAAGCAGCGAAGCAACATGCAGCAAACCCAGTCAGCAACCCATTCCAGAATAGCAGCAGCCGAGGAGGCTAAAAATAGCAGAGAGAGAGAGAGAGAGAGAGAGAGAGAGAGAGAGAGAGAGAGAGAGAGAGAGAGAGAGAGAGAGAGAGAGAGAGAGTAGGGGCTGGACGACAACGATGATGATGATGATAGAGAGAGGGCTGGACATCAGAGGAAGAGGCTGGTTTATTCCATTCCCTATATATCCAGTCACAATGTTATGACAGTGGCACAAAGGAAAAGGAAAGTCCTGCTGCAGACATTTTCAGGCTCAGTCTGGTCCATTAGTGGTGTGTGTGTGCATGTCTGTCTGACTGTCTGTCTGTCTGAGTGTGAAATAGAAAGGGTTTAAAAGGGGAAGTCCATCCATTTTCAACATTCTAATAGGTCATTAGTATAGCCTAGAGGTGCTGGGTGGACATGATAAAAAAAAAGTTCCCCCATTCTGTGTTCCCAAGAAATGGAGGTCTGAGAGAGTTTCTGAGAGTGTACAAGTGGAACCAAATTTCGTTGCATTTGTACGCTCTCAGAAAAAATATTGAAAATCGGTGGAATTCCGCTTTAAGGGTGATAGTGTGATAGATATACTGTATATTTTGTCTTTTGCCACCCCCCCCCCTCTACGATGCGTCTACTTTGATGCTGCAGCTGTTTCCCTGCAGACAGACACTTGCTTCGTCCTGCAGACGATCCAAACCTTTGTTGTCAACAAATCATGAAAACAAAACATTCGTCGGGCTCAGGGAAGGCGTTGCTAATGTCTTAAGGGGAGGTGTGTGTGTGCAGTTTCATAATGAGGTTGGGTTTGATTCTGTTTGTAAACAAATCGGCTTACAAACAGTGTTTGTACACACTAAATTTGCCTCTATTACTTTTAAGAGAGCTTGTAAACTGCACAATGGTTTGCACGTCCTTGTGTGCATACATGTGTGTGCAGTCTATGTGTGTGCACGTGTACCCCCCCCCCCCCAACAAAATAGCAGATCTATAAGTGTCACGGCCAGTTGTCAGAGCGCATGGTGCAGATCTGCCATTTTGTAACATGCAACGCAGTCATGTGTTAATACACCATCAGGCAAGGGCGGATATAGGCATGGGGGGGGGGGGGGGTGCCCCCCTAAATGCCCAGACTGCCCCTCCAGACACGATGGCATGCAAAACAACCAAAGATATTTCAAATTATAGTGCTTATATTTAAAAGTATTTGAAACACTATTACTGCTACTACTAACTAACTACAATCGTGGCACCACTAAACCAACAGCATTTCATCATTGAAAACAGAAAACTCTCATTTTCTCCTGACCCCCCCAATTGGGAAATGTACATCCGCCCCTGCCATCAGGTGTCATCAGACCCCACTCCCCGTTCTCAAACAATCTGTGGCAGCTCTGTACCGGAGCAAAGAACACACGCCTCACTGTACTCAGGACTTTCTCCTATACAGGACCCAGGCTCCACTGTTTATTTTTCCTGCAATGAACAGGCAGCTCAGTTTACAACAGACACCCTCTAAAAACCCTCCCTGTGGAACATCCAGCAGTACTTTGGAAAAAGTGGCAATAGAACGCTCTATAAAACACTGCATTGTAAAAGGTCCATTCAGTGATTTCACTTAAAGCGCAAATAACATGGATTCCTAAAGTTGTTTATACTTAATATAAGATTGTCCCTCAAGCTTGTTTTTAATGTTTTGAGCCTTGATCACCACTGGCATTTCTTTCTGGACAGTTTAGCTGCAGTACCACAATGTCCTGAGGTGGTGGGGGCGTTGATATGCAGGATATTTTATAGTAGAGTCATTATAATACTGATGCTAGATAAAACCAGGCTTGTTTAAATTCCACGACAACTTGGAAAATCAACAATGGTGGACATTATAAACAAAGGGTGCATTGATGACATCATTATGAGGCCAAAATCAAACAAGCTGTTACTGAGAGCATTTTCCATTAAAGTTCCTATATGATGTGACAGGAAAAGAATTTAGAATTTACAGGTGCTGAAATAAAAAAGAAAGAAAAATAGCTTGCACACCGTATAGTAGCTCCCATAGTAGCTCCCAGGACAATTTATTTCCAAATAAAGTGTCCTGGGAGCTACTATACGATGCAAACTATTTTTCTTTCTTTCATATAAAGTAGTATACCTCCCTGTCCCCAGTGAGTCCTTGGAGTCCAAAAAACCCTATAGTTTCGCTTTTGGTGACAAAGTGTAAAAATGAAACCAAATGTACCCACAAGGGTCCATTTGGTTTCATTTTTACGCTCTCAAAGAGTTACATCTGGTTAACCAACTTTCCATCATTTAGGCTGGACCACCTGGAACCCTCTCAAGGACCACTGGTTGAAAAAACCACTGCACTAGAGCTCGGTGGAGGAGGAGGAGATGACTCTTATTTTAAAGTCTGATGCTCCAAGCTAAAAGCAAAAAGAAGCCAAAGAATAGTGTACATACCAGTACATCCTCCAGACTTCCATATCCGCCAGGCAGAGAGAGAGAGTCAGGGTCACAGTAAAAGACAAAATGGGGGCGGGGGGTTTGGGCCTCACAGAATTAATTCAGACACCCCTATCCCACCACACACACACACACACACACACACACACACACACACACACACACACACACACACACACACACACACACAGTCTAGGGCAGTGGTTTTCCAGTGTTCAGGGAAGGGTTCCAGGTGGTCCCCAGGCTTGAAACGGTGGTCCGTGGCTCAAACGCTGAATGAATAGTCGGCCCTTGGTATCAAAAAGGTTGAAAACCCCTGGGCTAGGGGGGAACAAGCAAGCTCACCTTCTGCAGATGCAAGGAGGAGGGGGTGAGGAAGGGTAATGGGGTGCGTTCAGAAGGTCTGGCAGCTGCACTTTATTTGAGGGTCAAAGAGTGAGCCAGAAATTGTTGTGAAGACATTGGGGTGGGGGGTGGGGATCCCTTTGAAACATAAGTGAGCAGTAGTCGAGTCAGTAATATAATGTTTCACTTTCCTTTTTCCTTTTATCCTTAAAAAAACTACTTCATATACAGTATATCAGAGCTGGATTGGGACAAAAATTCAGCCTGGTCATTTCATGCGTGAATTTGGCCCAGACCGGCCCATTTTGCATGAATTTGGCCCCGAATAGCCCACCACAAATGGTGTGCAAATAGCACCACTCAGCACTGTCAGCACACACAAGCAAAACATAATACCACCATTTTTACATAACAACATAAATGACCAACAGACACCTAAACAGCCCTTGCTCCTTTCACAAGAATGATGGTGGCAAAAGGATCCAAAAAGATCTCCCTATCCAAAAAGTACTCCCTATGGCCAGTCCGACCCTGATACCGCTCTCCTGCATATAACGACTTTAAAGGCAGGGACGGCTACAGACATTTGTGCATGGGGGAGCTATGGGGGGGCTGAGTTTTTTTCAGCAGGGGCTAGTGAATTTCGGCAAAACAATGAATTTATATATATATACATACACACACACATACACACTGTGTATATATATATGCACACACAGGCAAAATTACATTAAATGATACAATGGCCCTGTTTATATGCTAAAATACATGTTTGTGTAACACAACAAAGCAAATCATTATCTGACACTGTCACTAATTACTAATTTCCAAAAAAGAATGATTCAGGTCCAGAGAGAAAACAAGGTTTAGAACTCTTCATTCCCTAAAATCCTCCAATAATCAGATTTATTTTTGTCCAAAATGAATGAATGAACTCTTAGTCTTTTAGATCTTGAAGGGATAGTGACACAACTCTTAGTCTTTTAGATCTTCAGGGGACAGTTACACATGTACCACAGTTTCAGAGATCTGCAGAACGTAAATTCACACACACAGACACACACACACACACACACACACACACACACACACACACACACACACACACACACACACACACACACACACACACAAAAGCATGGTTACCATCATATAATGTGAACACCACATAAGTGGATTTACAAAACCAATCTAGTTAGCTGCACAGGCCAGTAACAACTTCTACAATATTTGATCTCACAGACAGACACACAGAAGTAGTCTCAGCACTGCACTCACACACAGACATAGTGAGGCACGGCGGCCTTAAATTAACATGTAAATACAGGGACACACATGCTAGAAACAGCTTCTACAATACTTGATCTCACAGACACACATAAGGAGTCGCAGCACTGCGCGCGCGCGCGCGCACGCACGCACACACGCACGCACGCACGCACACACGCACGCACACACGCACGCACGCACGCGCACACGCACACGCACACACACAGGCGCGGCGGCCAAACATGAACATGTAAATACAGGGACGTGCAGAGTGTGTTAGGGACAGAAATCACATAAGAGGGCACTTTTTACCTGGTCGCACCATCCCCACAACACACGCTGCTCCCCTGGCTTCATTTTCAAACTCTTCATGTTGGTTCTCTGGCCCCGAATCAGACGGCAGGTCTAAGTTTACTTCCTCTTCTTCATCCCCAGACTGTCTGTGTCCTCAAACACCACATTATTATTCACGATCATCATTCAGCTCCTTGTTTATGTTTTCCTCTCGACACTCGTCCTCCTCCTCGCCGCCATTGCTGTTGTGTGTACCGGGCGGATTGGGAGCGGCCTCGGCCGCTGTTTCACCACCGTGACCGTCAGCCGAGTCGGCTCTTAGGCGTCGCTTTTTACCAAACACAACAAACCGGTCCATTAAAACAAACGGTGCAGCAACCGAGTTAGTTGTTTTTTGCCGGGGCTCTACTCCGTTCCCTCCAAAAACAGCCAACACGTTCGTGAACTATGAACTTGGTGGATGCTCTGTTGATTGGAGGATTGCAATCATGCGTAGGTGACCGTGCGGGCGAAAATGACAGGTGTCGGTGGTGAGAATTCTGAGAAATGGATTATTTCAGTATTATACATCATTCCAAAAATAACAAGTATCATGATTTTATAGCAATGATTTACATGAAAGTCAGTCAGTTTGGTCTTCTATATATTTTATTTATTCCCTGAATATTTTTCATCACAGTCATGTTTGTGGCCAGGGGGGCTTAGGGGGGGCTAAGCCTCCAGCAGGGGGGGCTAGAGCCCCTGCTAGCCCCCCCCCTCCCTGACGCAGTCCTTGTTTAAAGGTAATAGAGGAAACTTTAGTTACTCCGCCTCACCTCCACTCCATTGGCTCATTATAAAACTGCTGGAGACTGCTGCTACGGTGTGATTGGCTAAAACACTGTTTCACCCCACCTTACATTACCGCCACCTCCTGGAGCGTCTGTCTGCAGGGAAACAGCTGCAGCATCAAAGTAGAAGCAACATCGAGCAACATTTTGCTCCCTACTTAACAGGCAGATCATTAATTACACTCTAGGCTTCCAAATGGTTGCATAATTGCTCTATTATTATTCTATGCCCTTCCAGGGGCCTGGCTGCAGCAGTATTACTTCCTAGCTTTGTTCTGGCCTGCGACTCCGACTTGGCCCTGCATTCGCTCGTATTCCTGAGACCAAAACGTGACCTTTTGGTTTGTTTCAATTGTATACGCCTCCAGAAAAAACATTCCAGCAGGAATAGGCTCTGTGAATGTTATTTGTTCATTGATAGAAATGATTCAAGCCAAGGGTTTTGCACAGACACAGTGTTTCTCGGCTATAGTATACAGTTTAAACTATAGGCAAGATTTGAGCCAAAATTCTAAATATTTGCACCTTCATATATTTTCCTTTGTTTCACTATATAATTGTGCTGAGGTATTTTTTCTGCATAAAGACACGTCCCTCCGTATTTTGGTTTTGTTCCTGTTTCAATGTTTTTTATTGATTTTTGCATTTTTATAAACATACATAACACGAAACAAAACAAGGCAAAACAGAAAAAAAACAAAACAAAAGACAAAACAAAAACAGACAGACAAGCCAGCATACAATATTTCATAGCGTCAATTATACACTTACAATTCATTTTACTTATTTCATACAATTGTCATTCCCATACATATTACTATACATCCTACGTTCGTGTGTGTGTGTGTGTGTGTGTGTGTGTGTGTGTGTGTGTGTGTGTGTGTGTGTGTGTGTGTGTGTGTGTGTGTGTGTGTGTGTGTGTGTGTGTGTGTGTGTGTGTGTGTGTCTCCGTGTCCTGTACAGGTGGCACGAGCCAGGAGTGCCGCCCCACTCCTCAGCACTGAAGCCCCAGAAGATACTTTATATAGAGCTTGAGCCATCCATCCATCCATCCATCCATCTCTCACTCACTCTATGCTTTGCAAAAAAAAAATGTGAATCACATTAAAGGGGAACTCCAACCCATTTTCAACATTTTAATGTTATTAATATACCTTAGAGATGTTGTGTGGACATGATAAAAAGTTACCCCAATTCTGTATTTCCTAAAAATGGAGGTCTGAAAAATCATTAACATGATGAAACATCTTGGTGACATCATCAAGATGTATTTTCACCATGTTAATGGATTTCTTTAGACGCTTCTTTTTTTTTCTGAGAGCGTACAAAATGGAACCAAATTAACCCGTTAGGGTTCATTTGGTTGCATTTGTACGCTCTGGAAAAAAAAAATGAAAATGTTCCCTTTAACCCGGCATTAACGGCAGCATGCAGCAACACTGCTGGTATGTAATGTGCAAACCCCGGACATAGGCAATAGCCACTTTCGGGAATACATTCGCGTGACAATTTACCGTTTACTACTAATCATATAGGCCTACTCATAATACAGTAAAGGTCACTCAAACACAGGGGCGGATCTAGGCATGGGCATGGGGGGGCAATGCCCCCCTAAATGGCCTGACTGCCCCAACAAACATGATAGCATGCAAACAACCCAAATTTCAAAGATATTTCAAATGAAAGTGCTTATAATCAAAATGATTTGAAACACTATTGCTAACTGCAATTGTGGCGGCACTAAACCAACAGCATTTCATCATTGAAAACAGAAAACTCTCTGAGTCAGACCTTTAGCTTTATGCATGCTGCATGTCTGTGTGCAACTTCAACAACTGATATTATTGCCTAATGAAAATGGTATGGGTGCGGCTTCATGTTCATGAAGCCGCCCCCATACCATTTTCTCATGCCCCCCCAATTTGGAAATGTTACATCCGCGCCTGCTCAAACAGATCAGGCACTTGGGCACTGTTTGCCCCACGTAAAATATTTGCACTTGTGTAAATGTCAGCCTGCACAACAGGCACAGATAAGACAAGACAGATTGATTAGGCTACTTGAAATAATTGCACAATCCCAGAGCGCATGCAGAGCCACACACATCTATTCAAAACAGCAGTGGGATGCTGTAACAGAACAAACAAAAAAACACAATCATCGTCTCACCTTGTGGAGAAACAGGCATCTTTTGTGCGTCCACCATAAATGTCCACGGTCATCTGGGGTGACAGCCTTGCTGTTACAATCATCATCAATGTTCAGAATGGACAGAGAAGAAAACCTTGTATCTCCCACTGCTGATCGCAGGCCGCGGTCAATGTTGGATTCTTCTCCTGGCAGAGAAACCTCTCTCTGTGGTAGTATAGATCCAATGGATATAGGGAATGCCAGGCTGGAGCATCTTGTCAAAGTGGAGAATGAACGTTTGTCGTTTCCATATGACTTCGTGTGGGGTTCCTGTAAAATAGGCTGCTTTGGACAACCATGTTTTGGCTGTTCTGAACCTAAGACATGGCGATAGTATGTCGCAGGGACTTGTGGAGGCATTGTGAAAGCATTTGGTCCCATATGCTTTCAGACTTTGGTGTGACCCGGCCAGGAATCGAACCCCGACCTCCCAATTTCAGGGCAGACACTCTAACCACAAGGACCACGGGGTTGGTGTATTTCTGGCATTTTATTTACCTCCAAAAGTGCTATAAACAGGGCAAGCATCAACAAATTATACCATAACTAATACTGGCCAAAGGAAAACATTCCAAGAAAACAAAATGAAACACTTGAAAACTAAAGAAAACCAGGCTTTTCACCTTCAATTAGGCCTTGGCTCACAGACCTCCCCTGCTAGCCTCAAGTCACACTGAACTCTCTCACCTGCAGCAATCCTGCTCTTAAACAGATGGGCCAAACCATCCTAATTAGTAAGTGGTGATGTATTGGCTCATACACACAGCAATACAGCCTACAAGTAATATCTTCCACCTTACTACCTTAAGAGTATTAAACAAACACATACAAATAAATATCGTTCAAAGTGCATTTCAGGAACCAAACACGAACAATGGAAAATGAAACTCTAAGGAACAGACACCCCTCCTTCTCAACGGTACTTGGCGTCCTCCTTTTTAGAGAGGAGTGCCAGCAGCAATACAGTCTAGGTGACAACTTCAGTGTCACTAAATACAAACATGAGTCTAAAATCCATTCCAAACATTGTATAAAATGTCATTTGATTTGTTTTTTTGTGCAAGGTCCTTGATATGCCTTAGGACATTACATTCAGACATTTCATTCATTCAACAAGTCCAACTTGCCGGAAATATGCAGACATGGCAACGCTGTCAATGGGTGGTAGAATTAGTTAATTAAGTTAGTTAATTAGTTAATTACTGTGATTTATTTTACTTAATAAGAAAAAGCGGCAATAGCTAACGCAATGTAAAAAAAAATACAGGGGATAATGGCCTAAAACCTTATATAGCCTATCACAATATGAACATATTCCTATACAGGGAAAGGCCTGTATTAAAACCTTATGTAAAAACATTCCCTGATACTCCTTTAGCATAAAGTTTCCACCAGTAGCAGCAGAAGAAGCACTGCACATGTTTACCCTGTTCCTTTGTGCTTACTGCTTACTAATACCTAGACTATATAATACTGTATACTGTACAGTACGTCCTCTGACTCATGCCTCATGCCTGTTCGTCTGTCATTTTTATCTCTCATTTTAATTAACCCTTTCTGTACTGTAACGCGTTTGGTGTTATAAGCATTATGTTATACTTTAGCAATTGAAAAATAACAGATCAGACATACAAGCTCATGAGCTTGTAGGTCTGATATTTTTGAATAAAAGGGAAAATGTAGCGCAAATCATTGAATACATTGTTTCAGATGCAAACATTTTTTAACTCAAATCTTTGCTTTTGGGGGATCCCTACCCTAGAACATGTTTTTAGCAGCTAATGCAGCCGATGAATATTTTAACTCTTGAGAGCATAAACATGAATCATACATCTGGTTAACCAACTTATCATCTGGCTAACCAACTTAGCTGGGGACCACCTGGAACTGGCTCAAGGACCACTGGTGGTCCCCATACCATTGGTTGAAAACCCCTGCAATATACTACTAGGTCCACCTGCAACTTGGGACAATAATCTGCACACACATATACTTTTTTCATGATCCATTTATTTCATTGATACAGTACTACAGAGGCACAAGGTTCAATCATGATACACCCACATGGATGTAGGTGTATCTTACAGGATCTTATACAGGATTCAGTTGAAATCATTGTCGTTTCGTTTTACTCCTCAAACGTGGCTACGGTATTCACAGTGACAATCTGCTGCTGAATCCAATTACATTTGAAAGCCTGGTGTGTAAAACTGATTCTACATGAAATCAGCCAAATCCACATCCCATGGCTAAATATTTGGAGCACAACACTCACTGTATGACCAAGTGCAGGCTTGAGTGCATCGCGCCACACTCTAGAGCAGTCGTTCCCAACACCGAAATTGCAGAAATTCAAAATACAATTAGCCCTTCTCAAAACCACACCCTTTGGGGTGGGGTTTAGTCACTGTCCAATGACAATCCAAGTAGTTTAGTTGCTAGGCAGGACAGGTCAAGCTTTCCTCTGCTAACGTGCCTGTTGGTCAAGCACGCATTGAGGAGGGACTTAGTGAAGGGCTAATTCTACAAGCTGACAAAGCATTGCGACTGCAACACTTTGGAGAGCTTGTACATCAGGCTATTTTTGAATAGTTTTAGATACATACATGCGATTTCCATTTTGGCTCTCGAGTTAGATGTTTTGGGAACGCCCTGCTCTACAAAAAGAGGGCCGAAGCTTGAATGAAAAGTCATTTTTCCATCAAATGAAATGGCTTGATCACTAATAAATACAAGTATAAAAAAGCACATTGGTAATTATTCTCATTGTCCAAAAAAAAAAAAAAAAAAAAAAAGAAAATAAATGTAAAAAAGTTTGCGAAGGCACTCAATTGAATCCACCTTGGCAGTCCAGATTCACAAACCGACACCCAAAGAAAACAAATCAAAAAACATGGCATTAGCCAACAATATTAATGAGCCGTAACAAAAATAATACTTAAATAACATAATACTATTATTTTTTTTTATTATTATTGTCATAACAATATCCAGTCAAGTTTTCCTATGATTAGACTTTCTGCTAACTAACGGATATGCACCAGTTATTTCCAGTTTGGCAGATTTGAGAGTTTTTTTTTTTTTCATACAGATTCTTTCCATTGCTTTATACATCCCTTGTTCATGTGATGTTTTGGATCCCCCCCCCCCCCCCCCACTGCTTTGGTTAAGAGGTGAGATCACTCTTTGGAGACAGTGTTGCCAACTTTGCGTATTCGCTATGTTTAGCTTTTTTTGTCAGACTCCCCCTAGCGCCAAAATTAGTGGAAAGCTCCTGGCGGTAAATCTAGTGCTTTTTGGCTGGTGAATTTTTCACCATTTGTTCTCCTATGACAGTGGTTTTCAACCAGTGGTCCTAAAGGATGGACAGTTGGTTAACCAGATGTAACTCTTTGAGAGTGTATTTGGATTTTGGATATTTTGGATTTGGGCAGTTGGCAACACTGGATTGTATTCATAAGTAGATATGCTTCACCTGTATGTCTTTTTGAGTCCTACTCTGGAAGCATTAGTTGGATTAATCTAATATGCACAGCTGATCTCAGACCAGTATCTGGCCTCACTGTTGATGTTTCAAAATGCATGTGTGTGGGAGGGGGGACCCTGATACTTCAACTGATTTCCGATCAGATTCTCTCAGCATTTTTTGGTCAAACCCTTAGGAAAGGGACGTAATTCTCTGCCATAACATAAAGCAATATAAAAAAAAAAGTTTCTTATATTTTGGAGAATCAAAAACAGAAGCATAATAATAATAAAACAAAATACTAACATAGTATAATTTCATCACTGTAAATCCAGTTGACAATAAAAAAAATGCAATAAAAAATGTAATATAATACGTTAACAGGTCTTTTCAACTTAAAACCCTCATAACCCGGGACCTTTTTTCCTCACACGAAGCAGATTGGCATTCAAACATTCAAAATGGCAGGGTCTTTTTTTTTGGTTTTCGGGATATACTATGGCTACCATGTAGTTTAACTGCATTGTGTGTCCGCCATCTATGTAATTTGGCATTCTTGAACAATGTCAGGCACCGGAGGAGGGCGCGTCCCAACACTCACTGAGAAGTAGAACACACTCTGTTAAGGCCACGACGGATCGCACAACACAACACACACGCACACCGACCCATAAGACAAGCTGTGTCAACACGCAATCTCTCTGCATTTGAACTTAACACATCAGTCGTCGGTCACCTCCGCCAAGAAACGAAAAGGGGAAAAAGAGAAAACAAACGCTAGTCAAAAACCCCAGAGAAAAAGATGACTTCACGTGCCATTGGGGGGGATTGTCCTATAGCCTACCCCAGGAACATTTTTACCCATTTGGACCTGACCCATTTTGACCGGCCGCCAAACAAACACAAACGCCACACACCGATCGTCTTACTTGTGCCCGCTCCACTCACGCAAATAAAAAAAAAAAGACCTTGGCTAGTCCGGGACGCAGCCAAGAAAAAAAACTACTGTAATAGCTTCGACAGCTTTTATCTTATCTTATCTTCCAGCACTAAACAAAACAAGAACTTTGCATTTACATTCCGTCCGCTCACTTTCTTTTACTTTCACTACTCAACATAATCTGTGTCCTTCGACAAACTCTGACTCCTACCGATGGCTTCCTGTTGCTCTACAGGAAAGCCCCTCTCTCCTTTCACCACCCATTCCAGGCATCCCTCTTTTTCATACTTTCGTTACTCTTTCTCTCTCGACTCCTTCAGCCACATATGGCTTTCTCTACCTCACTCTACCCTTCTCGTACCCTCTTCCAAAAATGAAAACAATAGCTGGCTAATTGTGCTGGGTTGACTTTAATGGACTAGTGTACACAGCTGGACGAGGGGGGGGGGGGGGGGTGGCTAGTTAGTACAGACAAGCTCCTCCACCTGTGCTGACGCGGAGCTTTGGTTTTCTGATAAGATCTTCCAGCACCAACACGTCTCCAGCCACTTTTTGTCTGTGGAATGTGCTTTGTCATCAGCGGCACTAAAAAACAACCCCACTTGCTCTTTCCACAGCACGGGGAGGGGGGGTAAAACATTAACCAGCTCTACCGAGGAAATCACCTTGCTGTGGAAAAAAAAAATCTTCTTTTCTTCTTTTTTTTTAAGATTCATTACTTTATATGACATCAATACCCATCTGTCAAGGTGCTTAACCAAAAACCTAAATAACAAAAACAAGATGGAATCTGATCCACATGCATATCATCTCCCTTAGCTTATATTCCAAGCTATGCAACGTGTTGTATCGCGTAGCGTGAAGATCAGTTCATTTTAGGCAAGTGACAGTCACGTGGCCTTCGGGTTTATTTGCCAGGCCAACATTCCAGGAGCTGCAAGTGAGTCATCAACCTTCAGCAAAGGTCGCGAGTCTAGTTGAACCTCTAAGCGGGTTCCTGTGTTCGTCTAGCACCTAGACGCTATTGACACACATCTAAGCAAATCGTATGACAAATAGCATGCCGCTAGCCCCCTCCCGAAGCTACGGTACCTGTGGGGTTCCAACTTATCTGCGTGTGTGTGTGTCTGCTTATCTTGTGTGTGTACTAGTTCTACATGGACGTCAACAGCCTCGAAATGTCTCTGGGTTTGACCTTTAAACCCCTCGATCTCATGGCCAAAGTCAGCTGTGTGTTCGAGGTCCCGGGTCGCTCTCTCTCTCTCTCTTTCACCCTCACCAAACATTCACAAACAAAAAAAAAATCTTAAAAACAGCACAACTGGTGACAGGTCGGCCTGGCTTCTCCTCCCCCCTCGCGCTCCACTTTTTTCAGGAAATGACATACATAATCATTATTATGAATTCATAGAAAAAAAGGCACTTCCTTACATATTTCCCCCCGTAGTTTATCATACGCATATATAGGACATACACTTTTAGGGGGAGATATACTTTTGTCTGCGAGTTTTACATGCGCAGCCATAACTATAATGTGTAGAGTATGTATATTATGTGTCTCATCGCCGAGCCAACATAAAGTATTATTATATATGTCAGTTCCACACAAAGGGGTGGGAGAAAAAAAAGAGCTTTTTTATGAGCTCTTCAAAAATGAGCTTTTTATGAGCTCTTCCAGTAACAGCCAGTAAACAACCCCAACCTCACCAGTTTGGTATTCAAAAACCTAACAAAAAAAAAGCTACGCAAAATATTAATAAATAATCAACATTGTCAGTTATCTTGGAGCAAGACCCTGGTTTTGTTTCTAAAACAACATTTAAAAAAAGTAATCGTGAAGTATAAAGATCACAAAAGCATGTGCTCCATGTGAGTTTTAAGGTGCTTTTGTAAACTCGATCTCAACATAGAAATGGGTGCTTTGCTTAAGGAGAACCGACCAGTATTCTCTGGTCGCTTTCGCTTCTTCCCCTCGATTCCTAACTTGCCTTTTTTCTGCTGAATATGTAAACATTTTTAAAACACAGCAAAGTTCTTGGTGGGGCCCATGACAGGCAGATCAGGTGGCATCGTTCTCGTGCCAGCTACAATCTCTCTCTCTCTTTCTTTCTCGCCTACTCACATTCTTGAAAAGAAAACATTTCCTCCTGGTCAGAGAAGTGCATTAAAAAAGCGTGTACATTTGCGTGTGCATGTGCATGGGGGGGACGTCAATATATCTCTCTCCCATCAGCATTTTAAAGGTAACAGAGGCAACTCTTTAGCCAAAAGTCTAAATTGATATAGCTATATATTTTTTTGCCTTATTCCCCGCTACGTTGTTTCTACTTTAATGCTGCGGCTGATTCCCTGCAGACTTACACCTGCTTTGTCCTGCAGATGGTCCAGAATTTTGTTGTCACCGACAAATTGTGAAAGCAAAACATTCGTCGGGCTCAGGGAAGGCGGTGCTAATGTGCGAGGGGGGATGTGTGTGGCGTGAGGCAGCGTTTTTAGCCAATCGCAGCACAGGGTTCTCCAGCAGTTTCATAATGGTGGAGTTAGATTCTGTTTTTTAAACAACTCTGTTGTCAGTGTTTGTACACACTAAAGTCGCCTCTATTACCTTTAACTTAAAAAAAAAACTGCAGCTATTCCCCCAAGAAAGGCACATCCCAGCAACAGACCGGTCGTCATGGAGACCCACAATTACGCACCTATAGCCCCCTCCTCCCACATGCACACGCTAACACCTCTCTGCCTCCAGCCTTTGCATAGCTTTTAGGTGAGGTTGCTGCTGATGTCCAGGGCTTGCTGGTACACCTGAGTCATGTCCTCCAGATCCCCCAGCAGGGAGAAGCTGCCGTTGTCCCCCGGGGAGGACGAGCCGCCGCCGCCGCCGCCCTTATTCGCCCCCCTGGGGCTACGGAACTTGGAAGCCTGGAGGGGCAATTGCGGCGCCGCTCGAAACCCCTTGTAGTTGGAGAGCTGCAGCAGGTTTTCGGCCGAGACGCAGGCCCTGATCTTGGGGCGCAGGTGGCGGGTGGACGACGGGGGCCACTCGGGGGCCAGGGAGCTGGGGCACAGGGACAAGGCCGAGTTGGAGCCGGCGTTGTCCTCCCCGCCGACCATGCTGGAGGGTCGGCTCTGGCTGCGGGACAGGCCCGAGTCGGCAGGGGAGGAGGAAGGAGAAAGAGGAGTGTCCCCACTGAGGACGGCGGCCATGACAGCCGCGGCGGAGGGTGGCCCGCTGTAGGTGGAGTATTTGCCGTTGCGTTTCAGGATGCCCTTCCGGCCTTCCGGCGCGACGACTCCTCGCTGCTGCTTGGACGCCGGGGATGGCGAGGAGGTGGCGGTGGAGGTGGCCACTGGCAGGGACATGCCAACGCCGTTCCCCCCTAGCAGCTCGGAGGACTCGCTGCGCTCCGGGGAGGAGTAGTAGCCCGACTCCCGCTGTTGGCTGTTATTCTTCAGGATGCCCTTCTTGGGCAGGGGAGCAGGCGCCATCTTGGCCGGCTCCTCCTCCTCCTCTTCCTCGGCCCTCTCCGCGCCCTGGGGCTCCGCCTCCGGCCCCGCCTCCACCTCAACTTCCGCCTCTGCTTCCTCCAGGCTTGGCGACCGCTGCTGCTCCTCCACCTCCCCTGCCGCCGCCGCTCGCGTCTTCAAGATGCCCTTGGGTCTCTTCAGGAGCTCCGGCTTGTCCTCCTCCTCCGCCGCCTCGGCGTTGTGCTCCTTCTTGGGCTTCTTGGGCCTCAGGCGGAGCGGCTGGGAGGGCAGGAGGGCGGTGGGCGCAGGCTTCTCGGCGGCGGTGACGGCGGTGCGGCTCTGCCAGTCGATGAGGCGGGCCAGCATGGGCGACGAGCTGCTGCTGCCGCCCGTGCCATGGTGGTGGTCTCCGCTCCGCTGGCTCTCGCAGTCGCACACGCTGTTCTTCCAGCCCCAGTTGACCCACCAGTGGTTGGCGATGTCCTCCACCGTGGCCCGCCGCTCCGGGTTGACCATCAGCATCCAGCGGATCAGGCCGCGGGCGTCTGGGAGGGGACGGAAGGCGTGTTAGCGAGAGGTGAACAAGAAAGAGTGTGGCGCTACAGCGATGTCATTTTACCCTATCATTAGCTTACTCACTCCCGACAAATTAATTGATTCCTTTCTTTCTTTAATCCATCTTTCGATACGAGCGTATCGCCAGACGGTCGTTGTGTTGTTGCTTTTCATTTGGGACAGAATGGGTGCAGAATGGGTCCCATGCATTCAAAGGGCGTTATCTCCGATGTGTCCCCTGATTTTGAGGGTTAGGGGACAGAAGGGTCAAAACACTAGAAACACCATTTCACTTCTAAATAAGGTTTTGACCGAAAGCCATGGCCAGAGCCGTGGCATATAGCATAGAATACACACCGTTGTTGTGAACGGTGGGGGGTGGGTAAATAACTAGACCACTTTTTTTGGCAATAAATATAAATAAAAAATATTAACTGCAAATAAATATAAAGGTAAGAAAGCCTTTTAGGAGTGGGGTAATGATAACATAAACCAGGTTCTGAGAACACTGCATGTGCATTCAGTTGTGTCTGAGAGACGAGAGGGTCCTACCTGAGGACTGGGTGGGTTCCCTGTACTCCCCGTTGCTGATCTGACGGATGAGGTTCTTGTGGTCTCCGCCGTCGAACGGCATGGTCCCGTAGACCAGCGTGTACAGCAGCACCCCCAGAGCCCAGCTATCCACCTGGTCAAAAAAACAAAAACAAAACAACCATTAGTCTTCTTTGTTAAAGGGGAACTTCACCCATTTTCAACATTTTAATATGTTATTAATACACCATAGAGATGTTGTTTGGACATGATAGAAAAACTTCCCCCAATTCTGTATTTCCTAAAAATAGAGGTCTGAAAAAATCATTAACATGGTGAAATACATCTGATCATCGTCATCAAGATGTATTTCACCATGTTAATGATTTTTCTTTCAGACCCATTTTTCCTGAGAGGGTACATTTGTATCCTCTAAGAAAAAAAATGAAAATGAGTGGAATTCTCCTTTAAAGACAAACAAGGTGTTCGATATTATGACCCCCAAGGTGCCATTCCACAAATGCTTTTTACCCATTTCGTCCAGACCTAGTACATCCTACAATTCAATTCAGTTTTTCTACAAAACATTCCCACACAGAACATACTGAAAGATTTGTGCTAAAATCTCACATTCTCCCCAAAAACAGCAGGTGTTCACGGCTCATAGCGCACCACTATGGGCCGTGAACGCCTGACAATTTTCAATGAAAGTTAAACCACCACAAGTACAATACTTGACAATGCAGAAACATGACAACACACACAATATTATCATACAATATCTAATTAGCAAGAACAAGAAAAAACAGCAGGATACTAGACTTTTTGTTCAGTTTTTCTTCTTAGAAATGATTTGATTGTCCCTAAACATTGTGTGTTGTCATGATTTGTTGAGACCCGAGTTGGCTTTGTCTGCAGCGTAATCGTCTTTATATAGATACATTTCAACAAAGTCTATGAGGAAAATGAATGGGGAATTCATTTCTGGAACAAGGGCGACGTCACAAGGGGGTGGGACCGCCCAGCTCTGTTGCTCTGCGTGCATAGCTCCCTCCACAGTCGTTCAGGTGAAAACAAGCACAGAGACATGCGGTTGTCTGCACAGCCTGCCCAGACCAAACAATAGAGGTCAGCTGCAGTGACGGAGACTACACAAGAAACATGGGGGGTGGGGGCAATTAGAAACGACTAAATAGAGGGGAAAACGTAGTAAATAAACAAACAAAAAGGCTGATTTACTGCGGCTTAGCGTCGAAAGACACGAGGAATGCTTTATACAGTAGGCGATGACGTACAACGCGGTGACCGACCGTCACAGACCTTTTCCAGTGCCACACAAACATTGCGCACAAAGAGGGCGGGTGAGGTGCGTTAGATGGAAACACATGTACCTAGTCCCTGGTGTGGTCAGTGATTCATAAGCATTCCATGCTATGCCATGCCATGCCTTGCCGTGGGACCGGTTTCCACTCTGTGCTACCGCCATGCATGCAATCTGAGCCGGAGATCTCCTCTGACGTTAACAAGCAGCACCCATCGTCGCCCGTCAATGCAATCAAAAATGATCTCTTGATCAAAGAGGTTTCGGTCTTGCGACTTCTTCACACGCACAGATTATATTTTTTTTAAAGAAAACGTGTGAAATCACGTTTGAAAGGACCTTAAAGGGATAGTTTTTTTTTGTTTTTGTTTTTTTTTCAAGCTGTATGAAATATAGTGTCTGCTCTGGTTTTGGTGAAATATTAAGTAGTTCTGGTCATTTTGTGGAGATAAGTGGGGGCCACACAGTAAAAGTAAATGGAATGAAAATGAACTTAATTTATATTGTTGACCCATTTCTGAAATATTAGTACATCCTTTGTACATTTTGACCCCCCTGTCATGGGGAACTATGCTTTTTCTGTCCATATCACTACACCCAAAAAGTAGTTTCCTGTGATAGTGGGGTCAAAAATTAACAAACATTCAAATATTCATCATCTGAATTAGCCCAAGTCTACACAACTAGAGAATGTATAATATTAATGGGCATTTTGATCTGTATGTTTGACTGTTTTTTTCCCCAAATCCAACCTGGTACAGACACGTAGCATGCATGAAGCTAAAGGTCTGACTCAGAGAGTTTTCTGCTTTCAATGATGAAATGCGGTTGTGGACAAACGCAAAAGAAATGTGGGGCTAAAATGTCATCAAATAGTGGTCCGTGGCTCAAATGCTGGATAGATAGTTCAAGTTGGCCCTGGTATGAAAAATGTTGAAAACCACTGTGTTAAGAGTATCAGAGAGTAGGAAGGCAGATATATACAGGCTGTGTTTTAGACACAAGACAAAGTCCCCTAGGCTCTCCTGGAACCTGCACCAGGAATGTGCATCATCCATCCCCAACCCCCGAGGTGAGGCGTGCACCATTGTTACCATTCCCTTCCGCATGCCTCGTCGTTCGCTGTAATTTGCGGTTCTCTTCTCTACCGGGATTCTATAATTCCGATGGCGATTGCAATCCGCTGTTGTTTTTAGCACCCTCGAGTAAATTACAGTCAATTATGCTAAATTGAACGTTAGACTTGGATAGCTAAAGTGTTTTTTTTTCCTTCAAACTTTTTTCCAATGGGACAAAGCGACATTTTTGCACTTTTTTACGTACAAAAAAGGCTTCCAAATCAAATAATGTAAAAGGAGTTCGGAAATAGTAATTAAGTTGCTTGGGCGAGCTGTTTTCACACCCACACACACACACACACACACACACTCCTCTCACAATCAGGAGGAAGACCCTGTAGTATGTACATAAAATGCTGCTATCTCTCCTTGCACATGCAACTCCCTCTCACTCTACTCAGTGCTGTTATGTCCAGATTAACAATACCTGTCACTTTACTATGCTTTTAGCTTCCTTGTAGTCCACTGATACCTCACCTATATTAGGTTGTCACAGTCATAGTTGTCTAGTATAGCTGTGAGTATAGTAGCTGTCATAGTTGTTATAGTTATAGCTTAGTTGTAGTATGTTATAGTTATAGTTGTGGTAGCTATAGTTGTAATATTTCATAATTTCTGTGTACTTTTCTGTTTAGCTGTTCTAATCATATTAGATCATCTGTCATCTGTATCTGTATGTGTCATCTGTTGCGCTACCGTTACTTGAGGCTCTATTGTTTGTCCTTTTTGTCTATTGTCTATTGTCTTGTGGCACTGTGAAAAAAGCTGGAAACGTTTATGTTTATCTCAACATACACCCGTGTGACAAATAAAAACATCTTGAATCTTGAAAACCACTATCACTTTGGCTGCCAGGGCGGATATAACATTTCCCAATTGGGGTGGCAGGAAAAAATTGTATGGGGGTGGCGATGAAGCCGCACCCATACCATTTTCGGTTACAGGACTTAGTTAATTAGTCAAGTAAAGCATCAACAATAACATCAGTTGTTGTTGAAGTTGCAACAGACACGTAGCATGCTTGAAGCTAAAGGTCTGACTCAGAGAGTTTTCTGTTTTCAATGATGAAATGCTGTTGGTTTAGTGGTGCCACAGCTGTAGTTAGTTATTAACAGTAGTAGTGTTTCAAATACTTATACTATACTTATACTATATACTATACTTAAACACTGGCGGGGCAGTCAGGGGAATTTAGGGGGGGCATTGTCCCCCCATGCCCATGCCTAGATGGTTGGCTGTGTGAGCTCTTTTCGGTGCCAGCCCAGCTTTTCGGAGCTCATTCTGTTCCTCTGAGAGGGAGGAGGAGACACTGTGAGCGGCAGCACTTAGAACACAATTCCCCACTTCAAAGGAAGGACAGGAAAGGAAAGGAAAGGGGGCAGGGGAGGGTGCAAGGGGGTCAGAGACAGTATCTGGACACCCCCCCACCAGCCACCCCATGTCCCGCCCCCGAATACTTGGGAGATGTGAGAGAAACTCTCCCTGCGGGAATGCTTTCTAATCTCATCAAAGAAGAATCACCACCACCAACCACCACCCACTAAAACCTAACCCACAACTCTCTCTGCTCTGTGTGTGTCTGCGTGTGTGTATGTGTGACTGTACGCAGGGGCGGATCTAGGCGTGGGCATGGGGGGGGGGGGCAATGCCCCCCTAAATACCCAGTCTGCCCCCCCGAAACACGATGCCATGCAAAACAACCCAAGATATTTCAAATTAAAGTGATTTCAAACTACTACTGCTACTAACTACAATTTTGGCACCACTAAAGCAACAGCATTTCATCATTGAAAACAGAAAATTCTCTGAGTAAGACCTTTAGCTTTATGCATGCTGCGTGTCTGCTGCAACTTCAACAGCAACTGATGTTATTATTGATGCTTTACTTGACTTATAAAAGTCCTGTAACCGAAAATGGTATGGGTGCGGCTTCATGGCCTGTGGCGCGAAGCGACACGGGCGATGAAGCCGCCCCCATACCATTTTCCCTTGCGCCTCCAACATGTTCTCTTGCCCCCCCCCCCAAATGGGACATGTTACATCCGCCCCGACTGTACGTGTGAGCTATGTTAACGATAGCAGTGCTTACATCGGCGACGAAGATGACTGTGCACATTGGGTGGGTTTACAAACTATGTTAAGAGTTCTTTTAAAGTGGCTTCTGGAAAACCCACTGAGGGTTCTTGAGCCACGAGCAACAGGAGGAACGATTTAACCCTATTTAGTACAGTCAGCTATCAGTGAAAATAGCTGATCTATGTGCTTTCACTGCTATATCTTTCAGGCTATTTTCAGAACGTGGAAAAGAAACAGGAATTATACATTTTACTTATTGGTGTTTTGGCACAATTTTTTGCAGATGGAGCGGTCTGCAAACAAATGCGAATTAAGTTGGGAGTTTTTGACATGAAAAAGAAGCGCTTGAAGTTTCTGGATATCATCTGAGGACTCTCACATCAGGCGGCCAACTGATGATGAGAACTTAATGTGTGTGTGTGTGTGTGTGTGTGTGTGTGTGTGTGTGTGTGTGTGTGTGTGTGTGTGTGTGTGTGTGTGTGTGTGTGTGTGTGTGTGTGTGTGTGTGTGTGTGTGCATGTGCGTGTGTGTGTGTGTGTGTGTGTGTGTGTGTGTGTGTGTGTGTGTGAACCTCACCTCTGGGCCGCGGTAGGGTCTCCCGTTGACGATCTCTGGCGAGGCGTAGAGCGGACTGCCACAGAAGGTCTGCAGCAGCTTGTCCTTGTGGTAGAGGTTGGACAGGCCAAAGTCTGCGATCTGCAGAGAGACAAGGAACGCCATTTAGCCATGTGATCGGCAGACAGCATTGGAGGCCAGGGTTTGATTTGAAGAGATTTGAAGAGGGTCTGGATGTGTTCTAAACCATAGATGGCAATAGCAGAGCTAATAATTTCTTTTTGTTGTTGTTGATGATGACATTAGTGGATTAGTATTTTATAGTCGTATGCGCCTTGCAGTAGTCTAACACACAGTGATGACCTAAGACAGTGATTCTCAAACCTTTCGAGGAGCCCTAGCTTGATATGAAATGCAAAAGTTGAGAACCAATGGCCTGAAACAGTGGGTTTCAGTTAATTTAATTTCAAAAGAAAAACATTAAAAGTGCAAAAACATGTATGAGTCCAATTGGACCCCCTCATCAAAAAAAAAGGAAAAAAAAAAAGAACTAGAGCCACATTTTGTGAACCACAGGTCCCCAAGTGAACGCAGGGCTGGTCAGCGTTGAAACCCTTACCTTAATATTACAGTTATCATCCAGTAACACGTTTTCCAGTTTCAGATCCCTGTGCACCACGCCATTCTGTGGGGGGGAAACAAGAACGAATGTTATGCATACAGTTTGTAGACATTTCTAGACATTTTCTTGACTAGGCGAATGATTGCGCTGCGTTACAGTAACACAGAATCAATCCCAAAAGAAGGGACAGGGAAATCCATTTGGGGCCACAACAGACGTCGAGACAGTATTATGCCAGACTGTTTTGCATAACAGTCGACCGCTTTGCATAATAGTCGCGACCGTTTTGCATAACAGCTGTGGCCATTTTGCATAACAGTCACAACCGTCTAGCATAACAGTCAACAGTTTTCCCTACTAAACCTAACCCTAAACATAACCAATGCCTAAACGCTACCTTAACCCCTAACCCTAAAAATAACCTCAGTAATGTCGCTAATAGCACAGCATTTTGTGGGACATGGAATTGGGGCAATGGAAGTGTGTGGACTAGAATCTGACAAAACGTGGACAAAGGGGGAGAAGAAGTTTGCAGAAAAACGATGGATTTTAAAACTCAATACAACATTTCCACAGGGTTTAAACCAATATGAAAGATAAGTAAGATTAGTTATCTCAGACATAGACTCTTCTTCAAGAAAGATGGGAATGCAAACATTCTCTGTATTGTACTCATACATAATATTGGAAGATACGAAACACTGAAGTCTTATACTACAAACTTAACCCTAACCCTAAACATAACCTCAGTAAAACCTATGCCTAAAACTAACCTTAACCCTCGACCATTATGCGAATCGTCAACATCAAAACTATTGCAACGCTGTCGTGGTCGCAAACACTCCTCCTGCCAAACAGCTGTCTTGCCAAACAGGTTGCCGGTAGAAATCGAGGCATGCTCGTTAATGTTGGTTTGCGTTTTGTTGGGGTCTGGTCCCCGTTTGAGGTCTATTGTTAGACCTCAAACGGGACCAGACCCTGACAAAAAAAGGTGGTACACACATCTGTCACATAAACATGGGCTTGTAATTAGCTTGACCAGGATGAATAATGTTCTCACTCCATCATGGGATTAGAAAAAAACAACTACGTTGTTAGTGCTGTTTTTTTTATTTTAAAGAGCCTGGGAATTAACACGTCGTGGCAATGAAACTATGGTGGTGGCGTGTGTGTGTGTGTGTGTGGGGGGGGGGGGGGGGGGGGGGGGGGGGGGGCATACCATTTACGAGAGAGAGTGACCGCATTGGTTGTGTGTTTTTGAGAGACCATGTGTTGACATGGCTGTGATTGGCTGCTGGTGGTGGTGGTGGTGGGGTAAAAGGGGTGGGCACTTCCTGTCTGTTTCCCAACAACAAGCATCATTTATTTTGTCTCTGCTTCTGCTTAGCCCCAAAGACAAAGCCGAGGGATGACGACCAAAGCAACCATCATCATCATCTCTTTCACACGGCAAAGACAAGAAAAGAGGCGTTTCTGATCGTTTGGCTGCAATCGTCACGTCAACAGAAGAAGGGCCTTGATCCTTGTGAGTTGAGGAGTCATACCGATCGAGTGAGCCCGCGACCAAGTCCAATAAAAACCTTTCTTGGAAACTAGAACCTAGCGCCAGAAACTAGAATCTATAGTCAGAAATTAGAATCGCATGTCAGAAACTAGAATTGAGTGTTTGAAACTAGAATGTAGTGTAGGAAACTAGAATGTAGCACCGGAAACTACAATCTAGTGTTATAAACTAGAATGTAGCGTCAGAAACTATAATCTAGTGTTGGAAACTAGAATGTAGCGTCAGAAACCATAATCTAGTGTTGGAAACTAGAATGTAGCGTCAGAAACCATAATCTAGTGTTGGAAACTAGAATGTAGCGTCAGAAACTAGATTCTAGTGTTGGAAACGAGAATGTAGCGTCAGAAACTAGGTTCTAGTGTCACAAACGAGGTTCTAGTGTCAGAAACTAGAATGTAGTGTGTAATCAATCCAATCCAATCAGAACCTCTCAAAGTTGCCTGCCAACCAATGGGGTTGGAATAAGTTATCTTTTGTCAACTCGATGCTGTTGACACGGGTACATTTTGCTTTCCCATTGTCGAGCGCTGCTATTATTATTTCGACACTGCGACACGGTACTTGGCAATTAAAGTTGGCTCATCGGCTCTAAGTGGAAACAGCTGTGTTGCTCTTCCACTGTCACTTAGTGCGCGTCTGTGTCCCGCCTCCCCCCTTGGGGTGGGCGTCGCCCAACAACAATGCAGCCGCTATCCAATGAGAAAACGCCTGAGGCGGGGCCACTGTTGCAGAAGTAGGGAAATAAAATAAAACGTCGCGTCATGGTAGAGTCTAAACCGCGCTACTACCGCTATTATGGATGGAGGGAGGTGGCGGCGGTAGTAGGTGGTGCCTGCCTGCCCGCCTGGCTGGGGTGGCTGGTGGTGGTGGTGGTGGTGGTGATATGAGTCATCACCCGCGGCTGTCTGGGACTGGTCCTATCCTAGGAAAACCATGACATCACCCCTTATCTCCAGCTGGATGTGGAGGAGTGACTATAGGAGGAAGGAGTAGAAGAACCCACCCAAGCGACGCTTTTGGGTGGGGTTGGAGGGGTGATTAATTTAACGTGGGAGGGGAGGACAGGGGGGTGTGTGGGTGTGGCAGGGGAGAACTAGTGTGGAGATTGACAGGGAGGACAGAGCCAGCCAGCCAGCAGCGACTGGAAGCTGTTCAACACGCTAAGCAAACGCTAAGCAAGTGTATCAGACATGAATCCAATTGGCAGCGCGTTGCACGCACACACACACACACACACACACACACACACACACACACACACACACACACACACACACACACACACACACACACACACACAGAACCAGCTGACTCCCTGACACCCACGGGCCAAGAAAAGCAGTGCTGCGGCGCGACAGGCTGACTGGCTATGTGCGGTCGAAAACAACAGAGATGCATGAGTTAGTGTCGCATTAAAGCACTTTAAAAAGCCCTTATAGGCAGTACTAGTGCTCTATACTGTATAGGAAAACAGGCTCGGCCCAAATAATACTCGGCCCCGAGTATAGACAGAGTTGCGTTGTCGTGCAACCATGTTAATGATTTTTCTTTTTTTTTCTGTGAGTGTACAAATGGAAGCAGTTGGACCCACTACGGTCCGTTTCGTTCACATTTGCTCAATCTTTTTAGAATTGTCCTTCTTTTTGTCCCTCTTTCAGGCTGCAGCCACCCTCTCGAGCAGCCCTCTCGAGAGCCCAGTTTTCTGACCCCTCAATGTCGCAACATTATTTGGGCCGACCCTTCATGCATTCACTGTATATACTGTATATGATGAACGAAAATGCTTTTTGGCAATGTTTGAAATGTTTTGGCCGATAATGACATGCCCCCAAATATGGATGCCTTAGGGTTAATGTGGTTTAGGCTCTCACCCTGGGATATGATTATGAAGGAATGTATATTATACGCATGTATGTGTGTGTGCGTGTGTGCATGCGTGTGTGGCAGCGTATAATTAAAACCGAAAAAAGCAAAAGTAAGACAGGGAGTGGCTGTGAAAATGAATGTTTGTGTGAATTACTACCACATCGTGCGACTGTGCTGTGTTGATACTGAACTGTGGATGTGCTTGTGTGTGTGCATTGACGATTTTAGGAGGGTGCAGGGGCACTTGCCCCCCTGGTGGCAAGTTGAAAAATAGTTATACATAGAAAAATATATACTGTATATATTTTTTGTCAGGTGTAACTTAATTCAATCATAAATTCATACTCATTTATACAAATTTATTTTACATAGGCTACTGTACACAGGTCTACTGAGTGGCTATAGTATGTTCCAAAATGAGTAATTAAATCGCAGTGTCAAGAAAAAAAAGAAAAAGAGTACTTATCTAGCATATTTAATCGTGTATATTCTGTAGCAGTGGTTTAAACTATTTTCCATAATTTATATATGTTGGATCAAAAATAAAAATTCTTCAACATTTTCTAATAGTGTCGATTCTTGAAAATGATGTAATTCAGATGCTTAAACATAATTTAACTCTTGAGGGCGTAAAATGAAACCAAATGGACCCGTAAGAGTCCATTTGGTTACTTTAATTTATGCAAGTTACAGATCTATGCCCGCCCCCTGCTGAGAGAGCCTAAAATCGCCTAATCGTGTGTATGTGCGTGCGTGCACGTCAACATTCTCTCACCTTGTGACAGTGGTGCACGGCCGAGACTATCTGTCTGAAGAAGCGCCGCGTCTCGCGCTCGCTCAGGCGGCGGCGCTCGCTGATGTAGTCGTACAGCTCGCCCTTGCTGGCGTACTCCATCACGATCACGATCTTGTCCTTGTTCTCGAACACTGTATCGGTGAAAAAAGGACAAAAAGACAAAAGATAAGGGCTAGCAGCGCGTCCCATCCCTCTGTCGAGTGACGTACAATCGAAATTGTTTTTTAAAGGAGGAATAACTTTAATTTTTAGGTGCTTTTTGGTACTCCCATGGGTGTTTTCCATGTCATCAATGCACCCTGCCTTGTATAATTCCTCCTCGCCTTGTTGAATTTAAACAAGCCTAATTTTATCTAGCAGCAGTATTATAATGACTCTACTATAAAATACCCTGCATATCAGTGCCCCCACCACCTCAGGAGATTGTGGGACTGCAGCTAAACTGTCCATAAAGAAATGACAAGGACTGGTTATATCAGTGATGATTGAGGCTCAAACCATTAGAAATAAACTTGAGGGACATATAAAGTATGTTATTAAGTATCATAAACATTTTTTGGAATCCATGTCATTGGAGCTTTTAAAACCACAACTATAGAGGCCGATGATGACATTACAGGCCAAAGGAGACGGGGGAGTGGGAGGACTGTTTATATAGTAATCCCATCTCCATTTCTACAGTTTGTAATCGCCAAAACAAAAGAAAAAGGGGGACATTCTTTGCTGTAACATGGCGAGTGGATTAGTCCTCCCCCACCGTTACCCCCCACCTCGTTTTGGGACGGAACGGGGTGGATTCCAGAGAAGCACACACGCTGCATCTCGGCACTTCAACTTTCCTCCCTGGGTTACATCACCTTAATACTCCAGCCCTTACGTCTGGCCGTGACCCTTAACAACGCTTCGGGGAGGGGCTGTTATTTCAATCAAGCCAACCCCTTGGAGAGAGAGAGAGAGAGAGAGAGAGAGAGAGAGAGAGAGAGAGAGAGAGAGAGAGAGAGAGAGAGAGAGAAAGAGAAAGAGAGAGTAACAGAGGAGAACTGGCTGATGCAGACACATTTAGGGAGAGGAGGAGAAGAGGGAGAGTAACTCATCAGCTTCACATCATGTCACCATGTTTCACAACTCTGTCCCACATTCCTGGCCCGCCACAATCCAGTATCTATGTACACATAGGAAAACATCTCCCCCTAAACCTAAAGCATACGGCCCTTTAGTGAGCGGAGAAACCCGCATGACTTCGCTCGCTTTCTCTCCTCTAGTTTCTGACTTCTTTCTGTCATTGGAACGATTCTGTATACCTTTGTTTCGCCAAGTTATTAACTCATTGACTGCCGCTGCTAAAGGTTGTTTTGATTAGAGGTAATAGAGGCAACTTTAGTGTGTTTGTAAGCAGATTTGTTTGAAACAAGAATCTAACTCCACCTCACCTCCACTCTGTTGGCTCATTATGAATCTGCTGGAGAGTGCAGTGCTGTGATTGGCTACAAGGCTGCCCCACACCCCCGCACAACCCCTCACAAATCAGCACCGCCTGTCCTGAAGCCTGACAAATGTTTTGTTTTCATGATGACTAAGCAAGTGTCCTTCTGTAGGGAAGTAGAGAAACATAGAGGGGAAAAAATCACTATGTATCCATTTTAATTTTTGGCTAAAAAAAGTTGCCTCTATTACCTTTAAGCAATGCACCTGGTTCATCCAACGGGATTGTGGCTACGTGACTGTCTACGTGAAATAAATAAACAAAGCTAAACTAAACTCTTGATACTCTGGAATGTTAATGTGTAACCCGGTGACTCGGAGACGACGCTTGGCCTCCGGGCGAGTTCACACAATAAGGGAGAGAGAGAGAGAGAGAGAGAGAGAGAGAGAGAGAGAGAGAGAGAGAGAGAGAGAGAGAGAGAGAGAGAGAGAGAGAGAGAGAAATGATTAGTCAGGCAGATAGGAAGGAGCAAATACTAGGAGGAGAGAAGGAGAGAGGGAGAGAGAGAGAGAGAGAGAGAGAGAGAGAGAGAGAGAGAGAGAGAGAGAGAGAGAGAGAGAGAGAGAGAGCTGGAAGGTGTGACAACAACACAGGCTTGTTTCTCCTTATTGTTGTGTTGGGTTTCCCACACAGCAGGGTCAGCGGGGGTGAAGCTCTGCACCCATGAGTGAACAACCTTCCTAAGCTGCTCCACTACTCTCTCTCTCTCTCTCTCTCTCTCTCTCTCTCTCTCTCTCTCTCTCTCTCTCTCTCTCTCTCTCTCTCTCTCTCTCTTCTCTCTCTCTCTCTCTCTCTCTCTCTCTCTCTCTCTCTCTCTCTCTCTCTCTCTCTCTCTCTCTCTCTCTTCTCTCTCTCTCTCTCTCTCTCTGACATGGGATCCTTTTTTTAGAGACATAATCCTGCTACAATAACACATGGGAGCTGAGAGATGAGAAGCCCGAGAGAGAGAGAGAGAGGAGAAGTAAGTTCGAGGAGTCGGTAAGAAAAACACCCAGGGGAGGAGAGAGAGAAAGAGAGAGAGAGAGAGAGAGAGAGAGAGAGAGAGAGACAGAAAGAGAGAGGGGGGGAAGAAAGACAAATAAGAGAGGTAAAGAGAGAGACAGAGAGAGACAGAGAGATAGCTAGAGAGAATGCGTATTCTGACATTCTGATTAGAAGGAATGGAAGGCCGTGACCCCAGGTGACATTTGCAGTGAGCCATACGATAGCAGAGCAGCAGCGTCGGGGTCCCTGCGTGGGTTCTCGTTTTACCTTGGGTTTTGTTTCTTTACCTTTGACCCCCAGGGTGTCAGTGAGGTAATTACCTGGGCTTACATAACTCTGGGTTTAGCTACTCCCTGGGTACACCCGTCAGCACTCCTTCTACCTATACCCTGTCACTCACTGTTGTTTTGTTTGGTAATTAGTCCCCATTGTGCCGTTACAATGGCCTCTGTTGCTCCAGGCCTATAGACACAGCAGGTTCTGTTAGTCGACTGTAGAATACTCTACTTAAAAAAAAAGGAGAATTCCACCTCCCACAAGGCTTTCTTACCTTTATTTGCAGTTTATTTATTTCCCTAAAAAGCGGTCCAGTTGTTATTTTGTGGCGGTAAAATATTGGCTGCTTCCCCTACCACGTCATAGGTTTAAAATGGGGCTATGGGGTGTTGTTCAAATCCGCCTGTTACCATTGCTCCAAAATGGATTTTTTTCTTTTTTGCTAGACATCGTCTCTCCACCAAAAGTGAAAGTCTGAGTGTCAATAGAATATTGTTGACTTATCGGTGTAACACTGAAAGTCTGCCCCCATGGGTTCTTTCCTTTGGTTTCAAACAGGGTTACTGCATGCTGAGCAGGGCGGATCTAGGCATGGGCATGGGGGGACCCCCTAAATGCCCTGACTGCCCCACCAAAAATGATGGCATGCAAAACAACCCAAGATATTTTAAATTCAAATCACATTTAAAATGATTTGAAACACTACTACTGCTACTAACTACAGCTGTGGCACCACTAAACAAACAGCATTTCATAATTGAAAACAGAAAACTCAATGATCTTTTCAATGATCAGAATTTAGCTTAATGCATGCTGCGTGTCTGTTGCAACTACAACAACAACTGATATTATTAATGCTTAATTGCCTGTAGCCAAAAATGGTACGGGTGCGACTTCATCGTCTGTGGCACAAAGTGAATGAAGTTGCCCCCATGCCATTTTCTCCTGCCCCTCCCATGTTATGTTACATGTTACATGCGGATGTAACATGTTAAATGTTACATCCGCCCTTGATGCTGAAACAAGTTCGTTTTAAGACGTTTTACGCCGTTTCAGAATTACATTTAAGACCACCGTTATCAGTCACCGAAAAAAGGAACACATGAAACGCATTCGTCCGTGCAGTTTCGAAACACAAAGTTTTGCATTTACAAAGTTTTGAAGCAATGAATTTGCTCCAGCCAGCCAGCCAGACATCCAGGAGGGCGGTCCCCTGTCGTAGACATGCCAGCCAGGCCTGTCCCAACAGGCTCTTGTGTCCCAGCTCTTGGGGACAATGGCATCTCCAGAAGATTCCACTGAGAACATATAAAAAACCCACTAACAGCTTAGCTTGGATGAGCCAATTGGAGCATTTATGGCATTCTTGGGGCTTGAGCGTTCCTTTGTAATGTGTGTGTGCGCATGCACACGTGCGTGCATGTGTGTGTGCATGCTTTTTAAAAGCCTTGCACAGCCACAGTATGCTGATGGATGCAGAACGCGAGGGGAGTGGTACAAATCCATCTCCACACACACACACACACATACATCGCACGCACATCTGGATCAGCTTTGCTTCACACAAGCAAAGCTAGCATGGGTGCTGTTGAGGGTGTTGCCGGATACCCAGCTCTGGGGAGGTAAAAGAGGGAGGGGTTCTGTACAGCCATGGGCTGGGTGGATGCCAAGCCGCGACAGTGAACACGTGGCTTTAAAGGGATAGTTCACATTTTTGGAACTTGAGTTGTGTGAAATGCTTTCCATTAATATAGTGGTGTCAACTGTATTCAGTGATGTCCAGAGTCCCATGGTGGGAGTTCTGCGTCATTTTGTGAGGGTCACTGGGGGTCACGCAGTGAAAGTAAATGAATCCAAAAAAACTTCCTTTGCATTGTTGATCCATTTCTAAAATATCAGCACATCCTTCGTTCAATTTTCCCCCCATCTATCACAGGAAACGTTTCGTGTCCATATCACTACGCCCAGAAAGTAGTGCTAGAGGGGTTAAAAATGAACAAAGGAGGTCCTAATATTTTAGAAATAATTAAACAATACAATTCATTTTGTGGATTAATGTACTTTTACTGCGTGACCCCACAAAATGACTGGAACTACTAAATACAGCTGACACCACTACATTAATGGCAAGCATTTCTTACGACTTAAGTTCCAAAAATCTGAAATATCCCTTTAAGGAGAAAACAGCAAAAAGCAAAGGATCCATCCAGTGATGGCACTAAGTGAAACAGCCTGGCAGATGAGGAGGAGGCTGGCTGGGTGCTTGGGTCCGGGGTACAAAGGGAGGCGGTGCTGTGCGCGCTGCTAGCGCCAGCACATGGACTCCACAAGAGTTTATGAAGCCGGGTTGCTCTTTTAATCATTCCCCCAGACTAGCGGGACAAACTGGGCTAAACCGCAGGCCCTCTCCAGCTGACGACTGGCACGTTCCCATGACAAATAGCCGCCGTTTGTCGCCGTGTATACACTGGAGGAGCCGATAACGACCCGCTCCAAAGGACTTTGGAACCAAACAAAAGGAAGCAGCAGCAGCGGCAGCATGCGGGACGGGAGCGAGCCAATAAGTTTTGGACAGCAGCAGCACACAGTGGGCCGGCCGGGCCGGCAACACCACCGCTGCCGCTGTGGCACGAGGCAAAGATTTTTTCCTTGTTCCCTGAACAGGACATAGCGTTCAGAGAGACACTGTTGACCCCACGCACGCAAAAAAGAAACGGAAGCAATGCCATTTGCTCACGCCTCGTGACTTTGACGGCCATCCCCGTGCTCATGGGCTAGGCCACGTTCATAAAAAAAGAAAAGAAGAAAAAACGGGGGTAAAATGTTCCTTCTACCACTTTCTTTTATGAGTCACATGTTTCAGGGTAACCCTGAAACAGTGGGTAAATCGGCCAACAACCCACTGTTTACCCACTGTTCAGGGTAAGCCTGAAACAGTGGGTTAACATCTGTACAACAACCCGCTGTTGTTTACCCACTGTTCAGGGTAAGCCTGAAACAGTGGATAACATCTGTACAACAACCCGCTGTTGTTTACCCACTGTTCAGGGTAAGCCTGAAACAGTGGGTAACATCTGTACAACAACCGCTGTGTTTACCCACTGTTCAGGGTAAGCCTGAAACAGTGGGTAAATCAGCCAACAACCCACTCCCTTTCACGATAAATTCCTTACATTACCATCTCACGCGAATACGTTTGATCTCTCTTTAGCAGCGTTAATATTCCAAACCCTGATGCTTGGTTGTGTACAGAATTGAGTACAGAACATCCCTGTTCCGATCCAAACCACGGACAGCTCTGTAAATAAATGATAATTGCAGGTTTTGGCAGACCATAAACCAGAAAGTAATTAAGTGCGTGGACCAACTTTTAACAGCTCAGGGACGGGCAGTGACCGCCGTCAGAAAAATAGATTTTAGCTATGTGTTTTGAAGACGTGTATAGGCCGTTGTTAGCACCGTAAGTGTTAACCGTCATGGTAACTGGGCTAAACTAATGTCTACCAAGTTGTTCATCACACGCAGGCACACACACACACACACACACACACACGTGCAGCCAGATATGCACATATACATTTACATTCACTCACACTCACACACACACACACACACACACACACACACACACACACACACACACACACACACACACACACACACACACACACACACACACACACACACACACACACACACACACATGTGTCTGACAATCCCAGTCTGGTTCCCAGCTGCAGATGTCTCTAAGTATCAGCAGATGTCTGGCCCTGAGATCAAGACTAGGGAAGACCAGGGGAGAGACTTCTTATGTGGGACACACACACACACACACACACACACACACACACACACACACACACACACACACACACACACACACACACACACACACACACACACGTGTGGGCACGTGTGTGCACACAAACACACACACAAAGACAGTCGTCTGTCTTGGGCAGATGAACACAGCAGATGATCATATGAATAACATCCCACAGCTCTAGTATGACATCTGTACATCATAACATGACACTTTACACAGCCCGGCGTGTGTGTGTGTGTGTGTGTGTGTGTGTGTGTGTGTGTGTGTGTGTGTGTGTGTGTGTGTGTGTGTGTGTGTGTGTGTGTGTGCACGTGTGTGTGTGTCACATTTTCACCATTTTCAAAAATATCAGTCCTAGGTCTGATATTTTTCAATAAAGTAATGTTAATGATGCTACGTAATGTTAAGTAATGCTAATTATGCTAACCAATGCTAATAATGCTACGTAGTGCTGATGCTAAGTATCGTTAATAATGTCAACAATGCTAAGTAATGCTAATGTTAACCTACAAGCTCATAGCGCGCAACTCTGTGGCACGCTATGAGCTTGTAGATCTGATATTTTCCAATAACTAAAGTAATGTTAATGATGCTATGTAATGCTAAGTAATGCTGTGTGTGTGTGTGTGTGTGTGTGTGTGTGTGTGTGTGTGTGTGTGTGTGTGTGTGTGTGTGTGTGTGTGTGTGTGTGTGTGTGTGTGTCCTCACCTTCATAAATGGAGATGATGTGCGGGTGACGGAGTGATGACATGATCTCGATCTCCCTGCGGATGTGGACCATGTCCTGGTCATCCTTGATCTTATCCTTCTTGATGGACTTGATGGCCACCTGTAGGCACACACAACAACCACCACCACCACTTGGTTATTATTACACCCAGAGAATCCACACTGCCCCACCAAATGGGCCAGGGGCGGATTGGCCATCTGGAGTGTACCTAGTGGCCTGGACAAGATCCAAAATGCACTAGTGGCACTTCCAAAATTCACTAGAATGTGCTAGATGGAACATACAGATCAAAATGACCATTAATCTTAATCTACATTCTCTAGTTGTGTAGACTAAGTTGGGCTAATTCACATGATGAATATTTTAACTCTTGAGGGTGTAAAAATGAAACCAAATGGACCCGCAAGGGTCCATTTGGTTTCATTTTTACGCTCTCAAAGAGTTACATCTGGTTAACCAGCTGCCTCCACCAGGGTGGCCTGGGAAAGCCAAAATTGTCCCGGTGGGAAAATATGTGCCAATCCGCCCCTGAAATGGGTTGTGACATGCATGCAAACAACCAAAACATCAAAAGATATTTCAAATTAAAGAGCTTATATTTAAAACGACTTGAAACGTTACTACTGCTACTAACTAACTACAGCTGTGTCACCACTAAACCAACAGCATTTCATCATTGAAAACAGAAACCTCTCTGAGTCAGACCTTTAGCTTTATGCATGCTGCGTGTCTGTGGCAACTTCAACAACAACTGATGCTGTTATTGATGCGTACTTGCTTAATACCTATAGTAAGTCCTGTAACCAAAAATGGTATGGGTGACTTCTTGCTGATTTCATGTATAGAATTGAATATTAGAATCGGCTTTATTGTCACATCACAAGGTTTACAAAAGTTGAAGGATTCATTGAATACAATACCATGATATATGAAAAGTTCAACCAATGACTTCAAGATCCCTTCGGTCAGTTTTTATGACACTAACAAATTCGTGAAAACATACTGTAATTGTCAATTGATTTTGAACCAAGTAAGTTTGCACGATTTATAAGAAAGGTAAAAAAATGAAATATGCAGATACAAGTTTTCTGTCGATAGCATATATGTGAGAGATTTGTGGTCAGGCCAGCTTGTTTAATGAGCTTGCCTACACAGGGTGGTATTAGGGTCATGTCTTTAAAAAAAAGATTGATTGCTGGTTATTCTCCAGGAGGAGAGGCACTTCATTTCAGACATGGAAACTTTACTTTGGTCTGCCACAAGTTTCTGGTTAGTATAGTGGGGAGATCCGGTGCAGAACTGTAAACCTCCTCTGCCAGAGTTTGAATACAGTCTATAGGGGATGCTACCAAAGGTGGCAGTTGGATGCTGTTATAGCTCTATTTGGGCCAGAGCCCAGAATGGTCAAGTTCCTTCCATCATCATAATATTTCTAATAGCAGTTGGCAGCGCGCCCCTCTCTCATTCCTAAATGTAACCCAGGAAGACGCTGACTTTAACTCTGCAACAAAGGATGGAACTTTAAATAAAAACCTTACTCAGGTTTTGTGACCCAGCCGGATATCTCCGAATCCAAATGAGGTAAAGGAAAACCACAGTGTTAAAGGCTTTTTTACTAATTAGGAACACCGGGGTAACGAAGACAAACACTCGGCACGGGGACCCCCGGAGCCTCTCCTTGTTTATGGCTAGAATACGTCTTTTTTTAATTCTATGTAATCAAGATTTGCTCTGGATGGGAGCTATTCCGGTTTGGGGTTATTTTTATGGATGTATACGGTAATTAGCTTGGCACCCGTTACCGCCTGCGGTTTCGGCTGCTTGGAATAAAAAAAGTCGGAGCTCTCTCTCTCTCTCTCTCCGGAATATGGCTGCTTTTTTTTCTCCGGCGAGGACAAAAGTTTAAGCTAACAGAATTCGGAGTGAATAGGCCCTATGCAGGCCAGATCAAAGGACACCCGGGACTCAATCCGGAATGTTTAGGCTACAATTATAGGGACATGTGCAGGGGAACTGTGTGCTTTCTATTGGGTTTATTTGGAGTAGCCCGCCAGCCTTTCATTTTAAGAGCTCATTGGCCTAAAAAAAAAAAACGCTAGAGATTTCAATGCGCGTCCAAATTGTGGTCAAGTCTCTTAGCCTGCTGTTATTTGCATGACAGTGAAAAATCATCCAGTCACATCTAATTGTTGCCTCTCGAATCTACGAGAACCCCCCCTCCCTCTCTGGCATGGCCAGGAGGCCTCAAACGCTGACTCCACTCCTCGGCCTACTTATCTCGACTCTTTTTTAGTCCAACATGACAGCCCTTTTTGCCAGACTAGACGGTCGTTGCTATGGAAATCCCCCTGCGTCGGCCCGTGATTCCGCCACCTGATCTCTCAATTAGTTGGCAGGGGTGCAGGGGGGGCCCGGAGTTCACAGACAACCAGCCCAAACACCGACTAAACAGCAGGTTAAATGCGGGCCAGGGTCCAAGAGACAGAGCACAAAGGAAGCTTCCATTACCTGGCCTGCCACCACGTGCCAGCTTGTTTTTCTCATACTGGAGCACCTTAATTTGTGACTCCCAAACCCGCCAACCCCTCCCACGCTATAATACAACCCCCCGAGGCTGGGTATAAAATGACACTGTCTGCAGGAGACCCTCGTGTCTGATGAGACAGACAGGTGACGGGGAGGGTAAAAAAGGTCATATAAGGGGCTCTGTGGGACTCCTGTGGGAAGGGGAGGTTAGATGAGAACCGAGGGACTCACAGAGAGTTTATTGTACACTAAGAAAGGGAATTTGGGGATGATGTTGCAACAGCAGCTCACGTGTTCCTCAACAACCAATGCTGGCCATTCATCGTCTATGGCATTCAATGTTTGCATTTACACAAATCCCCCCCAAAAGCTGGACATAGGAGGGGCTAGCGCAGCTCAAAGTTTTGAGGAGAATTGTGAAAATGTTTCCGATTCTAACTGAGGTTGAGTCATTGGGGTAAGACTAACTGTTCTGACATACTAGGGCATGTCTGAAATAAATATCAGAGCTGAATTTGGCATGTACTGTAAATATGAAATATATGCTTAAACATGTAGCTATAGGTGTAATGTCAGAGGCCACAGAAGCCTGTTTTCTCAACTCGCTGTTATCTGCAAGACATTACTAAAATTTGAAAAATGACTCAACCTGGTTCGTGCTGGATCACAAATTGTCACGTATGAGTTCCAAAACAATGGAAGGTCTGATCAAAGACATACTGGCTGAATACTAACCTGTAGACCAGGTTATTTTTTCCCTTCCCTCGTTTACTGAATAAAAGTGTTGGACATACAAGGTTTCCAGCTGACAGCAGTGATATGTGCTTATGTTCCCCCGTAGCCCCTGACCCCCTCCTTTGCGGTTCGTTAAACAGGACTGCAGATGACCCACCAGCTGGGCCGGTCCCACCGGCATGCAGAGCATACCTCGATATTACTGTCACTCACAGCAAACTGGCACTGTCCTCCTGCCTCCCCCGCCCTCCCTCCGTCCAACCCCTGCCTTGCCAACTCTGCTACGCAACGCAGGGCCTCGTTTGAAGTGAAAGTTCTTGCGTTTCGCTTCACCGGAGCCTGACATCGGCCCCGGTGCTTTTCTCAGGCCATTAAAATAGATGAGGTATCCATCACGAGTGAGAGAGAGCGAGCGAGCACCACCCCACCACCTGGCCGGCTCCTCTCCTCGCCCCCTGGAGATCATGTTCAAGTTATGATGGTGGTGGTGATGATGATGATGGGTGGAAGGGGGACACACATAGTACAGGAGAATGGGGCCAAAGGCTGATAAGCGATAGAGATAGGGGGTAAAAAAACAACAAAGAAAGAGAGTGCGAGAGAGGAGTCTGTGTGTGGGAGGAAGAGGAGCCCTTTAACTATTCCAGAGAACTAGATCTTCTCAACCGGAGCCAGAAAAAGAAAGAAATCCTAAAAAAAACGTCTGCTGTAGCCACACATAGCAAGAGGAATGTCAGTGTGTTCCCTCTCTCTCTCCTCTCTTCCACTCCTCCCCAGTGAATCCATTGTTGGGGAGTGATGTAATCTAGTGCTTTAAGCTCATATTAATGTAACTCTGTCTGTATCCCCCCTCTCCCTCTTTAACTGACACCCTGACCCTCTCCTCTTGTTATGGTAGGATTCCTTGCACCCCTGTCGTCCCCTCCCCCCATACAGGATATTAACCGTCCCCCTCCGATCTCATTTCCTGCTGATATTTGGAAGGATGGCTTTTCACGTGTCACTCTCAATCGAGAGGGGCTCCCTCCCATCACCCCGCGATCTTTCCACTCGATTCATCTTACGCAGCAAGTGCTAGCACTCATCTTCTAGACTGCATCTCCCTGTCACCAACCGACACACGTGTGTGACCCTTGGCTGCTGCCTTGCCACCTTGCTTGTCACCACAACTCACGGCTGACGCACGACGGCGCGCACGTGGGTAGCGGATAATGTGACCTCGCAGAAATACCTCCGAGGCATCTCTGTCCGGACCGCGGACCGGATTCCCTTCTTGCTAGCTAGCTTTCCAGGCATGACCGCCAAGGAACACAGCATGTCGCAGCGCAGATTAGAGAGAAGACACTCGCTCCGCGCTTTATCTGCGCCAGTGAAGGGGTCACTCGCCAAGAATAGGGGAGCTTTAATAGAAATCAATTCCTCGCGTACACTTTCACTGACCCGCAGAATGTGTGAACTTATATTGAACCCTTTTATTTATAGATCAGTAGATCGTCTGTTGACTGGGTTACCCCTAAAGTTGTCCCAACACTGGTGGTGTCGGGTACTGGGTACCGATACCACCCTCAAGCACATGTACTCGGCATCGAAAATCAGCCCAGATACTCTTGAATTGAGTACCAAGAAGGACACTAGGTTGAAGGAATCCAGTAGTAATAGGGTTGCACCCGGAACAAATTAGTAACAAGCTGAAAATTTCAGGATATGTTCAGAATACCTTTAGGAATGACATACTAAAAGTCCCGTGAATCCCCCTTGTGCTCTCTGAGATATTCAAGATGGCGTACAACTTGCCTATTAGATATAATGGCCCTAATCGGGGGTGAAAAGGCAAAGTTTTAAACAGAGATATTTCTACGAAAATTCACAGGTTGATCAATTATATAAATACAAGCATTTTTTGTATTGGAACTTTCCATGAAATCCAATATGGCTGCCCAATATGGCGACCACAATATTAGTGTATTGGCTATTAGATATAATGGGGGGTGAATAGGGCAAAAAATTAAACTGAGAGATATTTCTACAAAAATTCACAGGTTGATCAATTATATGAATACAAACATTTTTTGTATTGCAACTTTCTATGAAATCCAATATGTCCGCCCAATATGGCATTCTTAATATTAGCACTAATACTATAGTACAGGTACACTAATATTCTGGTCGCCATATTGGACGGCCATATTGGATTTCATGGAAAGTTCCAATACAAAAATGTTTGTATTTATATACTTGATCAACCTGTGATTTTTTGTAGAAATATCTCTCAGTTTAATTTTTTGCCCTATTCACCCCCCATTATATCTAATAGCCAATACACTAATATTGTGGTTGCCATATTGGGCAGCCATATTGGATTTCATGGAAAGTTCCAATACAAAAAATGCTTGTATTTATATAATTGATCAACCTGTGAATTTTCGTAGAAATATCTCTCAGTTTAAAATTTTGCCTTTTTCACCCCGATTAGGGCCATTATATCTAATAGGCAAGTTGTACGCCATCTTGAATATCTCAGAGAGCACAAGGGGGATTCACGGGGACTTTTAGTATGTCATTCCTAAAGGTATTCTGAACATATCCTGAAATTTTCAGCTTGTTACTAATTTGTTCCGGGTTTGACTACATTTTGAGCTAATGCTCTTGGACTATAGGTTGAAGGAATCCAACAGGAGCAAATCACCGCAGAGAACCGCCAAAAACAGACGATGGCAAGAAACATCTCAAGAAGTGAAATCAGCTTTATTATGGCTGCCCATTGCCATAATATGTTCAGATATGGACCTAAATATTTTGGATATTATTTACGATTATTTACGATGTTTCAGCCATTCTTCAAACATGGAAGATACAGAAGCACATGGCATTGTGATGAGGTTGTAAATCATCTTATTTTCTACACCAAAACAGAATTGGTGTAGATGGGAAACAGTTGTGGGGCAAAGTACAGAGACAAGACTAACTGAGGGACATTGGTGAATAAAGCGTCTAGTCTAGTATAAGTGGTCGTATTAACGTGCATTATTTATTGTAGTGTTTGGTGTAAGGATTATGTTACAGGAGAATTTTTGGGGGGGTTATGACATGTACATTACATTTCTAATATACAATGTTTATAAATACTGCGGCAAAGCAGACCCCGGTTGTGAGTTATACGATTGTTTTTAAAAAGAGGTTCCCCCAAAACGCTTATTTTTCCAATGACAAATCAGACTCATTGAGAACACATGTGAATACTCAATACACCCAAAACTCTTAATATCTGTCTAATAAATTCCAGATTGTATCGTTTTAAAACCCCGCAAGCTTTTAGGAATCACTGAGGCCTAATCCCTACATTCCTCGTCCTTATCTGCAGCAGTGGTCCAAGCTTAACATTTCTGACTTCTTAGGGGCTATAGAATTCGGAGACGAAGTGGGACGCCAGTGAAGCTTAGGGCCCATCTCACACCAGTGGCATTTGCAGGGCTGTATATGTGAGTCGAATCTTATCTTTTGGGAATCAGTGTCTCGATACATGAGGTCCCATGCAAGGCAGCAGAACTCCAAACAGAGAGAGAGAGAGAGAGAGAGAGAGAGAGAGAGACACACACAGGGATCTCAAGCACGTGTTTGCTATGGTTTACTCAACTCTCTGACCCCCACTGCCAGGCCCTTGGTGTTTCGTTCATATGGCAGATATAGCAAGCAACAGTGGTGAGAGGGTTTGCGCAACACCCACCACTGCCACTGTTTGTTTTCTGTTTGTGTGCGTGCCGGCAGCTGTCTTCTTCCACTTAGGAAAATGAGAAGGGCAGACGGCACATCAGGTATTAGGAGTGAGTAAGAGAATGTGAGGGAGCTGAGAATGTGTTTGTGTGTACGTATGGTCGGTGCGTTGTGTGGACTGGCGAGGAGCTGGTTTAATGGACTTTTTGGAGATCCATTATTAAAGTAGGGAATTGCCAGAGTGTGCAGATTGGGACAATTTATGAGATGGGTAAATTGTACCTTATTCACAGAAAATAATTTATGTCGATGTATAGGACATAGGACGGTTTGTGTAGGACAGTTTGTCTTTGGAATGAACGTGATTGCAAGACATGTGAACTATGAAATTGCAAAATGTTAACATATTGTTATAAACAACAAACACCATTTTTGATCTTGTGGTCTGGATTTAACAGTAATAGAGACAACTTTTTGGCCAAAAAGATGTATATAGCTACAGTATGTTTTGCCTTTTTTCCAACTATGTTGCTTCTACTTGGAAGCTGCAGCTGTTTCCCTGCAGACCGACCTTTGCTAACAGACACTTGCTAACCCTTTCCTGCAGACGGCCCAGAACTTTGTTGTTGTCAACAAATTGTGAAAACAAAACTTTTGTCTGGCTCAGGGAAGGCGGTGCTAATTTGTGAGGGGGCGGGGTTGTATGGGGTCAGGCAGCGTTTTAGCCAATCACAGCACAGCACCCTTTAGCAGTTTCATAATGTGTGAGGTGGAGTTTCTGTTTACAAGCACGGTGTTTGTACACACTACAGTTACCTTTAAATATGGAAATATGAATTTGAAAGATTCATACATTTCACCTACATGGCCAGCATATGGATACACCAGGGGTTCCTGTGGGTAAATTAGCACACAGGTTGTTGCCCCCCCCACACACACACACACACACCCCAATGATCCTCAGTACATGGAAAGTTCCTCTGTCTCTGCCAGGATGTATACAGGGCTGGGGGGGGTCGTATTCTGTCACACATGGAAATATTTGGGGGTGCTGTGCAGGTCTGTCAGGGCAGATCATAGAAGAACGTTGTGACTTAACAAGGTCAAAGTCACCCTGGTGGGGAGGCAAGTTGTGGCAACACCACAACAACAACAAAGCTGGTTCCAATACACTTTTAGCTGGAGACGCACAAAGTGGAAGTGGAATGTGATGTCTCCCGGTAACCCAGGTCAGGCCAGGGCTGGATCTAGGCATGGGCATGGGGGGGCAATGCCCCCCTAAATGCCCTGACTGCTGCACCAAACATGACGGCATGCAAAACAACCCAAATTTCAAAGATACTTCCAATTAAAGTGCTTATGACTAAAATGATTTGAAGCACTACTACTGCTACTAAATAAACTAAATATACAATTGTGGCACCACTAAACCAGCACCATTTCATCATTCAACGCATAAAACTCTCCGAGTCAGACCTTTAGCTTTATGCATGCTGCGTGTCTGTTGCAACTTCAACAACAACTGGTGTTATTATTGATGCTTAGTAGTCTAATAGTAAGTCCTGTAACCGAAAATGTTATGAGTGCGACTTGATGAAGCCACCCCCAAACCATTGGGGCCTGGGTCAGCCCCTTTTCCACTACTGCCACTACAAAAGTATTTTCTTTCCGATTTAAGGAATTTCCTCCAGAGAGAGAGAGAGAGAGAGAGAGAGAGAGAGAGAGAGAGAGAGAGAGAGAGAGAGAGAGAGAGAGAGAGAGAGAGAGAGAGAGAGAGAGAGAGAGAGAGAGAGAGAGAGAGAGAGAGAGAGAGAGAGACAGAGATCTATAAATAGGCTTTTTATCCGTTCCTGCACAGTGTATTGCACAGTGTATTTCTGGGACTGATTTTCCATGCGAGTGAGTGGGCGCCATCGAGTACTGTTTGGGCCGGACTTCAATGATGTGTATAACATTGGGGTCAGTGTAGTGGCTGGGGTTTTAAACATCTGCACTGGTGCGTCCGGTCTGGTTGCTGCGCTGCATGCTAGCCCCTATACTCGGGGGGGAACGGCAAACGCGTGCAGCGGAGATTCCCGTGGCCTCCTGGGGGCCTTTTGAGCAAACAAGGGGGAATTCCCAGAGGGGGAATGACTTTTTCGAGACACACGCCTCTGTCAAAGAAAAGCAGTTGTTTTGGACACTGCAGCGTTCTTTGTAGTGTGTTGATGATTCACATGAAGGGGCGTTTCGATGGTGTGGGCCCTGAATTACAGACGTCTGGGCCTAAAGGGGCCCCTTCTGTCACTGCGACAGATGTTTACAGATGTTTTAAGAGCAGTAGGGCTCAAACCTTTTCATGCCGCGATGGCCAAGGGTCGCCTTACACCCCTATGTATACAGTATTTGCCCCCAGTGAATATACATGTTGTGACAGCGACCGCCATGAGAGAGAAGATTCATATTAGAATAGAAATAGAAATATTCCAATGCTTTAATATGAGGATTCCTTTAGCTGTGTAGGGGACGCCCGCTAACCTCCCTAAGCAGCCTAAGTGGACCACTTAGGGTGCTTAGGGGGTCCCCGAGCTAATTAATAGTATGGAACTCTTGAGTGAAATTGCACTGAATACATCTTTCGGACATAAAACATTCTCTTATAATCCTCACATACATCTCTTGAAATGAGGGTTTGCAAAGGCTAATAAGGAGTGTGAATTTGGTGGGGTCCACTGCTCCTTGACAGGGAATCAAACTTTGGGTACTAGTGTGGTCATTGCAAGTGTAATAGCCAGTATTCGAACTCAGGTCCAACATCACCAGACCAAAGGGACATCCCCTTGGTCTGGGGGCAGATAGGCTACAATAGACTTTTTGGGGGGCTACAACCACAGAGGTTGTAGCCGGCACTCTGCTGCACCAAGTGCCAACTGACTACTACTCACCTCTCTGCCGGAGTGCCTCTCGATGGCCTTCTTCACCTTGCCGTAGGTGCCCCTGCCCAGGGTCTCCAGAAGCTCGTAGCGGTGCTTCAGGTTGTGCTTGTGGTGGTGCTTCTTGACGCTCCGCCTCTCGCCGCCTCCGCCACCGGTGGACGGCGGCGAACCTCCGCTGGAAGGATGGGAGTGGGAGGGGACCGGAGGGGAGGAGGAGGAGCGGGAGGCAGCAGCGCCCCCTACAGCCGGCCTGGAGGTGGTGGTTGTTGTGGTGGTGGTGGTTGTTTGGGCTTGCTGTTGTTTGGTTCCAGACCGGGATACTACTACTAGTCCCCCCCGGCGGGGCGATGCTGCTGCTGATGATAGACAAGCTGTTTCCATGTCTCTCTAAGTCTAGGGAAGTGGGCTAGTTATTTAATATTACTTTTTTTTGTAAGGAAAAAAAAAACTCACTTCCCACTGTTTAAATATCTCAAACTACATGTAATAGAAACTTGATAATATAATACTTATAGGCCTAATAATAATAGTAGTATCAATAAATAAATAAATTACAAGGAATAATAATAATAATAATAATAATGCGCGCTATAGTCATGGAGACTACTATCGTGAACTAATCATGGGAACTGATAAACATTCCGGATTGTCTAGTCGTTAATCGATCACTCGCTTTGATCATGATTCGGTGGTGATCTCCATTGTTTTTGTTGTATTGCTGTGTTTTAACATTAAATAGTTAGCCTAGCCTATATAAAAAAACAAAAACAAAAAAAGAACTAAAGAAAACATCAAGAAGGCATTATCGCTCTATAAAAATCCGGATACATAATAATCTAATTATTCTAAAGAAGTTCGACTAATGCAACATGTATTACACTGATTGGTCTATTGAGATTTCGGCTAAACATGTCTGAAGCGGAGTAGCCTATAATAGCCTATTAGTGTGTGGTTCTACAGACAGGAACTCTGTCTAAAACCAAATAATAACATATATATAATAACCGACTAAAACAAAAAATAATAATAAAAAAAATCCGTCTATTCGTCTCTCTCGCCTAAAGGATTGGCATGATCTCGTCGTATAGCGTGTCGTCTCATCGGGGTTAGGTGTATTCTCTGGGGGTCGATCATTCACATTTGATTTGTCTTCGTCTCACTCGCTCTCTCTCAGTATCGTCTTTAAAAAGGCTGCCAACAACATCACTGAAGTCTCGACTCCTTCGTCAACTAAAAGGCGTCATTGCCCCGATCGATCTCACCCCCTAAATCTAATCTAATCCCGAGAAAGCAGCGACGAAACCGGCGTTCTGGATGAAGATGACCCTCATTATTATACGATCCAGCCAGGTGTCGCTCCTCCGCGCAGCTGGATGAAGGTGTCCGCGGTGGTGGTGTTGCTGGAGCGGGTGGTGGTGGTAGAAGAAGACGTCGGTGTTGTGCCCATGCGTGCAGCCCAGCTGGTGGTGATCGAAGACGGTGGAGAAGCAGATGAATGGTCGAGGAGGAGGTGATGGTGGTGGTGATCGGACTCGGAGAAGAAAAGATCAAGCTGCTGCTGGTGCTGCTGACGCGTTTTAAACATTGCCATGGCTCGTTTTCTCCCTCTCTTCTAGTGGTGCCCGTCTCGTCTGCTGCCTTCTTTCTTTCTCTATTCTCCAACGTGAGGGGATGTCTGTCTGTGTGTGAAGGAGGAATGCGAGATGATCCCTGAGTCTGGAGGCGGAGTTACATATGCCCTGGCTCCACACACACCCCTCCCTCCCTCCCTCTCTCTCTCTCTCTCTCTCTCTCTCTCTCTCTCTCTCTCTCTCTCTCTCTCTCTCTCTCTCTCTCTCTCTCTCCTCTCTCTCTCTCTCTCTCTCTCTCTCTGCACTTTTAAAGCAGTGGTTTTCAACCTTTTTCATACCAGGCCACGCTATTTATTCAGCATTTGAGCCACGATTTGACCATCATTTGTGGACATTTCAGCCTCACAGACCCCAAAACTAAAGATTTCTTGACCATTAATCTTCTACATTCTCTAGTTGTGTAGACTTGGGGCTAATTCAGATGATGAATATTTTAACTTTTGAGAGCGTAAACATGAAACCAAATGGACCCGCAAGGGTCCATTTGGTTTCATGTTTACGCTCTCAAAGAGTTACCTTTGAGAGCGTAAACATGAAACCAAATGGACCCTTGGTTAATCAACTTTCCATTCCATTTCCATTTAGCCTGGCGACCACCTGGAACCCTATCAAGGACCACTGGTGGTCCCCGGACTACCTCTTGAAAACCCTTGTTTTAGGTATAAAACCTGAACTGAAAATTCTGTGGTCTGAAGTTTTTTTGGTGGAGTTTGGAGGGATTTTGAGGTGCAGTGAAAACAGTGACAACTGCTGGAAAATCCCATTGAGCTTTGCAGAATGTGACATCACATTCTGTATAGGGAAAACACAGCAGGGAAAACAGACCAAAGAAAAAGTATTGGTATCAAAATTTAGGTCATAGGGCCTATACGACATAGGCCCTACACAATACCCAATGTAGAAAGTGTCTGCCTACTCATGATTATACAGCATGATGTCCCATTTCAAATGAATGAAATGTATGACAAATCATTTGAAGATAGCAGATACCTTTTCCTCTCGTGTAGCGGAGTAAAGTAAAAGTAGGCCTAGGCTATCGAAAATAGGAAATACCCCAGTAAGGTACTTTAAAGTAGGTACTTTACTGGAGTAGTGGGGTAAGTAAGTACTAGTAAGCAAGTTTACGCCAGTAAGTACTAAGTAAGCATAGTAAGTAGGCTACTAGTATAGTAAGTATTTTTACGCCAGTAAGTACTAAGTAAGTAGTAAGTAAGTACTAGTAAGTACTTTTACGCCACCGCTACCATACCAAATGCATTTGCAGGTCTACAGTATTTGGTTACATCTCGGTACCCCGTCAGAGTTCCAAACGTTAACACTTATTTGATAGTAGGCTGTGAGTGATTTAGCCCCACCTCATATGGCATTGAGGAGCACTAGTAGTCACTCAAAAGGGCAGTCTCCCTCTCTCTCTTTCTAAACAATAGAAAATGACTCACAACAAAAAACGCCCTGGCCAGCAAGCATTCACTCGTGCAGGAAAGACGGTCCAGCTATTGTTGAAAAGAGTAACAAAAGAAAGTGCTGTTATGAAAATCTGCCTGACTGCATGAGTCCTAAAATGATTCACTCCCATATCCGTATGAGCTGGCAAACACAGTATAATATGGAATATCGCAACATTTCTGAATTAGGGGCTGCCTATCGTCTGAAGCCAACACGGCATTTCATGCACATAATTTGATGGCATTTGGTGTTGAAGTTACTGTTGTGTTCCCATGGAGCTTAAATTGCAATAATGGGGAAAAAACTATACGCATAATGTATACAGCATAATGGTGTAGTCAGTGTATAGGGTAACATGGATAACAGGGGTAACAAGAAAAGGCTCGGCCCAAATAACACTCGGCCCTGAGTAGAGTCAGGGCCAAAAGAGTTATGCTGAGAGCTCAGTTTTCTGACCTCTCAATGTCGCAACATTTCGGCTGGTCCCAGTATTACTTGGGCCGAGCTTTCATAACAGGGTACATAACAGAGTACACATTTGGTTCTGCTTACTATCTCGCAATATTCCTAGATCTCCCTGGGTTCAGCCAAGCCGCTATACCTCATGCCGTGTTTCGTATAGCCCGAGCTACAGTCATAAGGCCAAATGAATTCATATAGAATGCTTGCATCTGGTTTCCATAATGAATGATACACACATAGGAATCTCTGAGAGGATTATCCAATTAATCCCATTTAGTTGCTGTGGGCTAAGCAAACCCTACAGTACACCAACTATTGTGAGCAAGCATCTTGAGTAACACTCCCCCTGTGCAGTTTTTTACTGACTCCAGTGGAATGGGCCCTCTCACAAACTCAAAGAACCCCCTGAATTGGCATCTAGATGCTTCTTTTATGAGCTCATACAGGACATTTCCGAGCCCCTTCTGTTAAGTCATCATCTAAGCCAGGGGTTTTCAACCCTTTCCATACCAGGGCCCACCATTTATTCAGCATTTGAGTCACAGACCACCATTTGATGACATTTTAGCCCCCACAGACCCCAAAAACGAAAGATTTGTTGTGCTTTTGTCCGCAATTCCAGGCTGGAATTCGGGAAACAAAACAGTCAATATGACCAACACAGATCAATATGACCATTAATCTTCTACATTCTCTAGTTGCGTAGACTTGGGGCTAATTCACATGATGAATATTTTAACTCTTGAGAGCGTAAACATTAAACCAAATGGACCCGCAAGGGTCCATCATTTCACCACCTGGACCACCTGGAACCCTCTCAAGGATCACTGGTGGTCCCCGGACCACTGGTTGAAAACCACTGATCTTCATCAGAGGGTGTGTACAGTGTACAGTGTCCTCCATGGTGCCAGTATACGGTGCCATCGTAGTCCAAGGCTTGGTTCCAGAAAGATCAGTCACTCACCCAAGATTAGTTTGTTTTTGGTGTCACATTCCTATTGAAATAAAAAGGAATCCAATGTCTTTTTAAAACTGGATAATCTAATCCAGTGGTTTTCAACCAGTTGTCTGGGGTCCTCCAGTGGTCCTTGAGAGAGCTCCATGTGGTCCTCTGCAGCTAAATGATGGAAAGTTGGTTAACCGGATGTAACTCTTTAGAGCATAAGAACAAAACCAAATGGACCCGTAAAAAGGGTCCATTTGGTTAATACAAATATTAATCATCTGAAGCCCACTTGATTAAGAAGTCTACACAATCAGAGAAAGTAGAAGATTAATGGTCATTTTGATCTGTATGTTTGCGTATTTTGTTTGCGAAATTCAGCCTGAAATTGTGGACAAAACCAAAAGAAATCTTTAGTTTTGGGTCTTTGGGGTGAAAATGTCATCAATTGGTGGTCCGTGGATCAAATGCTGAATAAATAGTGGGCTTTGATATCAAAATGGTTGAAAACCAACTGATCTAATCATCACCGGTGATTGCTCTGTTGTTTTGTATTGTTATGGAAGTTTTGCATTGGTTGCCACAATGCATTGTGAGATTGTAGCTCTACCATTGCCTTAACTAAAAAAAAAAGAACAAAAAAGAAAATTGAACATCAGTTTCAAACAAAATAGTGACTGCGGGTTAAGCAGTAGCCTAACATTTTCAATGATGAAATGCAGTTGGTTTAGTGGTGATACAATTGTAGTTAGTCATGTTTCAAAACATTTTAAATATAAGCACTTGAAATATCTTTGTTGAAATGTGGGTTGTTGTTGTTGTTGTTGTTTTTTTTTTTTTTTTCATGTTTGATGGGGCAGTCAGGGCATTTAGGGAGGCATTGCCCCCCATGCCCATATAGATCCGGCCCTGACTGTAGGAAAGCCCAGGCCTGACAATCAGATAGCCTGTCTGGACTTCATCCTATAGCCTACTTTATTCCATAATTAGAAAGGGGAAGTTTAGAATCAGATTAAGGTGAGCTGCTTTTTTCCCCTATGACCGCCATGATAGCTGGTATAAATTTAGACTCTAGAGCACTTGTGGCATTTGTTTTCATTAAAAAAAAAAGGTTCAGCGGAGTATCCAGTTATGGCAACACTCAAGTCTCTCAGATCCTTATCTGAATCCAATGCTAAATTGGCCTTAGTTGCACTCCATGGGCAAAAGATAGTTGTTTGTAACAGTACTAGGTACTAACGCTGCCCCCTTGTGGAGATTGTAAGGTAACTTTATAGGAGATAGAGGGAGATAGGAGAGAAGAGGAACTATTTATTAATCCCCCAGGCAGGGAATTCAAGGTGTTACAGGAGCAAGTAAAAAAGTGGAACAATGAGCAATAAAATACAGCAATAAACCACACAACAATACATGCCATAAACTGCTACTCACTTAGGAACACACCCATACACGTGCACACACATGTGCAACACGTGCTCGCGCACACACCCTCCCCACATACACGCACATACTCCCCACGTGCACATGCATGCATGCACACACACACACACACACACACACGCACACGCACACGCACACGCACACGCACACACACACACACACACACACACACACACACACACACACACACACACACAAATGAAAATAATGACAACGACTCGAACTGCATCCGGTCAGTGCAAAGTCTCCCATTAATGGAGTGGTTGCAACTGTATTAATTGCATTAATTGTATGTCCAGAGTCCCATGGTGGGAGTTCTGCTAGTTCTGGCCATTTTTGTGGGGTCAATGGGGTATGCAGTAAAAGTAAATGGATGTATGTCATTTGTATTGTTGACCCAAATCTAAAATATCAGCACATACTTCGTTCATTTTTGACTCCTGTATCACAGGGAACTATGTCATTTGTGTCCATATCACTATGTGATAGAGGAGTTCCATGTGATAGAGCAGTCAAAATTGAATGAAGGAGGTCCTAATATTTTAGAAATAATTCAACAATACCAATAGTTTTGTGGGATTCATATACCATATATAACTGCGTGGCCCCCAGTGACCCCCAAATGACCATGCATGACACCATGCATGGTCCCTTGCGGGTCCATTGTGGGTCCATTTGGTTTCATGTTTACGCTCTCAAGAGTTAAAATATTCATCATCTGAATTATCCCAAGCCTGGAATTGTGAACAAAAACAAAAGCAATGTTTAGTTTTGGGGTCTGTGCGGTGAAAATGTCCTCAAATGTTGGTCCGTGGCTCAAATGCTGAAACCACTGCTTTAATAAAAAAGATTTCGAACTGATACTGGCGATGAGGCCGATCCATTTGCAAACAACATTACAACAGGCGCCCTAAAAACAAAAAGTCAACCTAACCTTCTGATTTATGAGCTCCTGGATCAACTGTTCCCATGTAGAGCCCAATGAGACAACTGCAGGGCATGCAAGCCAGAGGCCCATAAAACAAGAAGGAATCTGGGCAGTACCTGTGGAAACAAAGTCCAAAGCTTAAGGCTGGTATCTGTTTTTCATACCTTGTCATAACGTCTTCACATTTTACCAGGGTATAACCGGTGACAACATTTGAGTTAAAATGGGGTAATTTTGCTCTTGTTGTTCCTCTACCAGTGGTTTTCAACCAGTGGTCCGGGGACCACCAGTGGTCCCTGAGAGGATTCCAGGTGGTCTCCAGCTAAATGATGCAAAGTTGGTTAACCAGATGTAACTCTTTGAGAACGTAAACATGAAAATGGACCCTTGCGTGTCCATTTGGTTTCATTTTACGACCTCAAGAGTTACAGACCTATAAGGGTCCATTCGGTTACCAACTGTCCATTTAGCTGGGGACCATGTGGAGTCCTCTCAAGGACGACTGGTCGTCCCCGGACCACTGGGTCAGGGCCCTGACCTCACTGGTTGAAAACCACTGCTCTACACCAAATCTCTACACTGACCTGCATATTAAGTATAGCAGATGTGTGTACAGAATGATGCGTGTAGCAATGCTATTTTCACTGTAGTTTTTAGAGCCATTTGATGTCTCCCCAGTAGCCAACCTGCCTGATTGAGATTTCATTATCCTTTTCATTATACGGTACTTTTCAGTAATAAAAAGCATAAAGTTTCCTTCGCTTGGATAACCGTGACGTTATTGGAGTGGTAGGTGGCTTTCTAAGTTGTCCACAGCCCTCCTACAAAAATGGTACCATATTCTAATTAATGAAGACAGATTTGTTAAAAACAGAATCTAACTCCACCTCCCTCTCACATTAGCCTTTTCATGATTTGTTGACAACAGCAAAGTTCTGACCATCTGGAGGGTGAAGCAAGTGTCTGTCTGTCTGGGAACAGCTGCAGCATCAAAGTAGAAGCAACATAGAGGGGGGAAAGGCAAAATATATATATATATATCTATTTAGATTTTTTGGCTAAAAGAAATAGATTTGTCAATGCCTGGGAAATGTTGAAACATTTTATGGGTTGGATTGCTAGAATAAAAGTTGTTAAAAAAAAGACATCATCAGTAGAGAAATGTGGTATAATACTGCCTGGCAGAGAAGGAGTCCATACCCATATGCTTGTGCCAGGTCAATTGCTGTTTAATTTTAGTAAGCTTTGAAATGTAATCCAGGGTCACTTGCCAAGCGCCAAATGTCAATATCTCTGCTATTTATCTAAACAAGTTATAAAAAGACATGACAGCAAATATGTTGCGTAACTGCAGAGAAAGTTGGCTGCACTCTGCACAGACAATAATATGAACATTTTTACAGGATTGCCCAACTGCTGTGTTATGATCTCTGTAAAGAGTGTTGGAAAAAGGACTTTCATTCTTAGTAGTAAGTGCAATGTGGTAACACTAGATACGGTACACACTAATATTTTCAATATGTGTGTTTGTACTGAAAGTGCAAAAAGTAAAATGTGGCCATTATGTCCCATTTCATAGGTTTCAAATGTATAAAATGCATAAACAGGCAAAAAAAAACTTAAAAAAGGTAACAGAGGCAACTTTAGTGTGTAAACACTGTGTTTGTAAGCAGATTTGTTTAAAAACTGAATCTAACTCCACCTCATCTCAGGCCCATTATGAAACTGCTGGAGACTGTTGTGCTGCGATTGGCTAAAACGCTGCCTCGCCCCACACAACCCCCCTCTCAAATTAGCGCCGCCTTTCCTGAGCCTGACACATGTTGTTTTTTTTTGTTTGGTTTTTTTTTCATGATATTTTTGACGACAACAAAGTTCTGGTACCATCTGCATCACAAAGCGGGCCTGTCTGCAGGGAAACAGCTGCAGTATCAAAGTAGAAGCAATGTAGACTGGGAAAAGGCAACAATATAACTATATATCTATTTTGATTTTTGGCTAAAAAGTTGCCTCTATTACCTTTAAAATAGTAGCTCACAACAGTCTCATTGCGGCACATTGTGAGATAGATATATATCAACAATATATTTTCAACTAGCCAAAAATATCTATCAATGTATTGAAACTAGCCAAAAATATATTCAATGTATTGAAAGTCACTCAAATAACAACTCTTAGGTTCAACAACCCTGTTAGGCCTCATGCACAGCGGCCATTCTAAATGGAATCCATTACTCTAATGACAGAATCCATTACTCTTATGACATAAGAGAGATGGAGAGCTGCCAGGACGCAGATCTGGCAACAACTCCCTGTCCCAAGTCCAGCTGTTCCCAGGCCAAACAAGCAGCCAGAGTGACAAAAGGTGAACATTTCACAGCAGGTCAACGAAACAAAATAGACGATTAGAACAGATTATGCTGGCCTTAGGAAATGTAATTTAAGACAACATAACTGCAATATATTATGAATCAATTTTGTATAGGGATATGGACATGTTTCTGCCCTGTCCTGGCTTCATTGATGTGTTCTTGACATGACATGACTTGAAACATATTTTTAAATAAGAATGGCCATGTTCAAGAGGCAAAAACAGTTTCCATGCAGCTATCTTCTTGCCAGAGTTCTTAAACTCTGCCCAAACCCGGCCAGGCCTGACCTGACCTGACCTGACATTTAAGGGCTCGGACCTAAAATGTATGCACATCAGTAGGACCGGGTCAGGCCTAGGGCTCTATGAGAAAAACAATATATATTGATTCTTTTTTATTATGATAAAAATAATAGTTCTGTTCTGTCTGTCTGTGTAATTACCTTATGAAGATGGTGCTGATTGGTATTTTCACTTTTACTCTGTGTAGATTGCTTAAAATCTATCCAAACCCGATCAGGCCTGACCCGACCCGACATTGTAGGGCCGGGTCGGGCCTAAAAACGATGCTAATTGGCCACCCGGCCAATTAGCTTTGGGCCTGATTAGTTAGGGCCCAGTTAGGGCTGGGTAAAACAGGCCTGAATTGAGGATTCAGGCCTGTTCTACTTGCACATATATCTCTCACAATCAGAAAGAAGACCATGTAGTAAAGGCTATACATAAACTGCTTCACACTTCACACCACGGACCCCCGTACGTGATGTCCCTCATGTGGACCCGCAAGGACGTATACGGGTATATTGGGGATAACACCCGCACTCCTGCCGACTACGCCAGATTGTAGTATTACGCGGAAGCGGGGATCGAACCCGGGACTCCCACTCGCCAGTCCAACGCACAACAAGTCGCGCCAATAAGGCTGAGCCCGATTGGCGGGGCTGTTGTCGCTGGCTCATGGCTGGGTGCTACATATATATATATATATATATATATATATATATATATATTGAAGCAATGAAATTGTCCATCTTTGAAGTGTGCGGTTCCTTCCTCCTACTGTGGAAGTTGTCCTTGGTTGCATTCATACCTTGCCTACCAGCACCCTCCCCACCTGGATGTGCACGAGAAGCTACCTGTTTATATATATATGTATAACCCCTCAGTGCAACTGAGGTCCAAACTGTTCAGATTGGTGCAAACAGCAGGGAAGATTATTGGGGTTAGACAACTCCCGTCTCTGCAGTCTATTTATGAGCAGGCCACACTAAAACAGGCCCAAAAAATTGTCGCCGACACTACCCATGTTTTAAATGAGTTTGTACTCCTGCCCTCAGGGAGAAGGTACAAAGAACCTACCGGTAAGTGGAAGTATGTCAGGTTTAAAAAATCATTTGTACCAGCATCAACTAAAATGTTGAATGATGCTTTGAAACAGCAGTGATTGAAGCAGGGCAGTTTTTCACACTGTGTGCACTGTGTAATGTTGTCTCCCTCTGTTTTGTATTTTGTGTGTCATCTATGTTTCATGTGTGGCTGAAGCAGGGGTGTTAGCCCAAGACAAATTTCCCTTGTGGACAATAAAGTTTACCTTGACCTTGACCTTGATTCTGCACAGTTGTGGCGCGCTGGCACGCAATGAACATGATGACGTCATGCCAAATACCGTAAACTATACAATGTACAATGCAGTCAGTATACAATACAGTACCATAATACAGAAAGTAAGAGCGCCAACTGTCAGTAGCTTTACAGCTCTCAAGAGTTAATTCATATTTAAATTTTAAATTTAAATTTTGCTTAATTTTCAAGAATCTACAGTTCTACACATTTAGAAAATGTAGAAGAATTGTCATTTTGACCAACATTTTGCCAGTTATCTAAATTGTGGACAAAAAACAGAGATGCCCACGAGTCTCGAAGCTGGAGTCCTTAGTCGAATCTGAGTCTTTGGGTGCGGAGTCCGAGTCGAGTCCGAGTCTTTAGGTGCGGAGTCCGAGTCGAGTCGCGAGTCTTTGACCTCGACTTGCGAGTTGAGTCCCAAGTCTTTTTTTCTTCTCTCGTTTTTTTAAATGTAGCTGACAGAACTATGATCCGACGGATTGCACAATGCCACAGCGCAGCCATATAGGCACGGCGGTCTCAGATTAGTACAGTACACAGCACGTGAGCGGCGCGGAGCGGAGCGGCCTAAAATCCTGCTCATCGCTTTCGATGATGTGTCGAAACACATCGTGATTATTGCCCCCCTCACAGCATAAACATTTAAGACTGGAGTTTGGTTGCCAATACAAACATTATCACCCACCGCTAACAATCAATGTTGTAAGATGATAAGAGTGCGCCTTACTTACTAACACAGGTGTGATTTTGTAAATGCTCCGGACAGGAGACCAGTAAGCAGTAAGACAGAGACAGCAGAAACCAGTCTAATAATGGCGGCCGGATGGTAGACTTTTGTTGTTTTTCTACAAAGGGGGAGCATCCCGTTGTAGGCTGGTCCTTGGAAGAATAAAAAAGAAGGGGGATTAAAGAAAGTTACATGTCAGGTATGGACAGTGAATGTGATATGAAGTGTGAGAATACCACAATGATAATAATCCTTGACCTCATAGACACATTATAATGTGTATTATTGAGCAGACATGTACGTATACATAAGTATTTGTGTTTGAGCACAAAATGCATTTTGAGGAGCCATAAAATGTTGTGTGCACACCCCACACATTATTTGTGGCTCTCGGCATAATGTAGTTTAATACCTCTGCTCTATAGAATGTATTTTTGAATAGACCTTTTTGGAAAGCCAATACTCACTGTAACCCGCGGGTTCAGAAAGGATTAAAAAGCTCACTTAAACATGGTAAAACACAGAGCATGAGCAGAGAGAGGACTGCAGCCTGTTCGTGTTGCATGGTTTCTTGCACAGAACAGCAATCTCTCCGTGTTGAATGGGGGAAAAATCACACCCGTGTGAAGAGTGAGGGTGAAGTGTTGCAACTGCATGTGGTGGTCTCTAGGGGTTCCCCGAACTTGCAAACAACATTCAGAGATGCTGAGATGATAAAAGAATGCACAAAAGTTACATCTAGGTGTGCCCTGAGATTTTTGGGCTATGAAAACTGTGCCTTTGGACAAAAAAGGTTGAGAAACACTAATGTAGTGCATTCTATGACTTTGGATTTTAAAATCAAACCGTTTAAAGAGTTGGTTACATTTTAAGTATTAACAGTTTGCAGAATACAGTATATTGTACATTTCAAGCGCAAATGACAGGGAAACGTCTTTTAAAAATACTTTTTACTTTTACTGTAAAAGTACTTTTGAGAGTCAGTACTTTTTACTTTTACTTGAGTTACTTTTTTCAATGACTACTTTTACTTTTACAAAAGTACTTTTTTACCCAAGTAATTGTACTTTTACTTAAGTACAAAATATGGGTACTTTTCCCATCTCTGCTGGTGACTGATATTGTCCTCCTAATATGTGAGAGAGGGCTGTGGAATTTCATTTACAGTTTTCATTTATTTTTAAAATATTGTTTTGGCAAATGTAGCCACCTCCATATTTGGGTATGCCCATGCCTACCCAACTGAATAAAACAATATTTTTAAGCCCGGGTAAATGCAGAGGGTAGTGTCAGGAAGATCATCCGATATAATACCTATAAGACAAATCAAATGGATATAGATATGGATAGATTAACTAATATGATGATAGCATGGCTTTCTGTGCATTTACGGGGGGTTGGGGGATTTGACATCCACCAATTTGTTTGCCCCCCCCTGCCAAACCACATGCCCCCCCTAGTGGGGAGAGCTAGATCCGCCCCTGATTTTATCCCATTTTAGTTCAGACATTTGTCAGGTTGGTCCTGGCAACTTTTCCCAGGTCTATGCCCTGAGCCTATTATATTGTATCAATGTTGTACAGGTCTATGCAAGATTGGCCAGACTAATATTATTTGTAGATATTAGTCAGGATTCCAGGAATAGTGTCTTGGAACAGCATGTGACCAAAGACACCTTACTCTGTCATCATGGTGAGCCATCCCACCTCCTTTCACCTTTTTGGGGGGTGAGGGGCAATACACTGCTTTGGGATGGCTCAGAAAACCATGGGATTTTTTTTTTTAGAAATCACATTAAAATGTAATTTCTCTAGTTATTTCTTAGGCCTGAAAATACATCAAGGCAAAAAAAGGTGCCTTTTTTTGCCTTGATGTATTTTCAGGCCTAAATCAGAAGTGAACTTCTCCCAGCCACAAACGCAATGCTGGAGCCGTTTTCCCGGAGCAGGTGCAGTACTGCAGTTCTTAGTGTAGCCAGAATTTACTTTAGTGTAGCCAGAATTTACTGCAGTCTGCATCCTCCTTTTGACTTCGACAACCGGGCTCCCCGAGCTCTCCATGAGCTCCAGAACATCCCGTCACTGCGCCTCTTGCGCTGACATCTGACATCCTGTGCTGCTCGGCCATCTTCTGGTTGCTTACCAGCAAAGTTCAGTCTCTGCAGGTCGGGGGAAATGGAGTCTCCACTGGAATGTTCAGTGCCAGACTCCTCTTCCTGTCCATCTGTGTCAGCCACTTGTTGAACATGATTGTTGACAATGAAGTTGCCAATGGCAGAGGCCTGCTCTCCATCTTCAGCAAGGCTGTCCACTTCGTCAACACCCAAGTTCTCCTCCACAAGCTCCAGATCATCGTGTACCTCGTTGGAGCCTTGGTAGGCTGGCATATCAATGTCCATGAAATCATCTTCGTCAAGCGGCACTTGGGCGCTGTCGAGCTCACAGTGCTCATCACTGGATTGCATGTCATCGTCGCCATCAGACTCCTCATCCTGAGCGGAGATCTCTTCCCCTTGCGTGCTTCGGCGTCTGACCTGATCAGATGGAACGGGGGCTGAGAAACCCCCTCCATCTTCATCTTCACCTGCGTCCTCATCTTCACCCCGAGTAGACCCCAACAGGAGTGTAGTCATGGAGCTGTGAGCCGCCACCATGGAGCGGTGAGCCGCAAGCAGAGAGCGCTGATCCACTAAGGAGCGCTGAGCTGCGGGCACAGAGCAGAGAGCCTCAAGCAACGACCGATGAGCTTCAGTCATGCACCGGTGAGACTCGGTCATGGAGCAGCGGTTGTGTCTTTCATCCAACGTCATTGTGAACAATGACGTTGTTCAGGTTTAACTCTTGATCGTCTTCATCAATTTTGTCCCCCTCCTCCTCTCCTTGGTGTGGTGGCGTACCACCTTCCACAGACTCAAGCGACAACATTGAGAAGCTCAAAGCTAAACTCTCGAATTCCCTCCAACCGACTCGCTCGTGGCCGTCCTGGAGCTCGCCAGGCTCCAGTGTGCTCCTACTGGGTTTGACCTGGTCGTCCTCATCCTGTCCGTCATCAATGCCTTGTATTGGTATTGTATTGTATTGGTTAAGAGCTATCCGGAGCAGTATCTGCTTCCTGCAGGTTGCCATCCACATGCCCATCGGCCTTAGAGACCACTCCACCCCTAGAGATCACCTTGTCCTCATCTCTGCCCCTAGAGATCTGTTCATGCTCCTCTTCGTTGCCGCCAGACATCTCTCCAGCCTCCTCTTCATCCTCCTCCTCCTCATCTCCACCAGAGATCCGATCATCTTTCTGGTCACCGCTGACAATGTTTCGGCGAGGTGGGGCAGCAACACCCACATGGCCATGATCTGTGATCACCCTGGTGATAACATACTTGTAGGCAGTGTTGGGCAGTAACTAATTTTAGATTACATATTACTGTAATATTATTACTTTTGCTCCAAAAAGTAAAGTAACGAGATTACTCTGCAAAAATGGGTAATAAGTAACGCATTACTTTGCAAGTAACGCCAAGTTACTTGTTTAAAGTGAGCTTGTTGTTGCATGCAAAAATAGAACAGATTTACAAGCTATCAACAGGTACTGTAACAACAGAGATGTGCACTAGAATGTAGAATGTAGATTTTTATTTGTTTTTATTTAAGAAAGACATTTACAATGTCAGATTTTGTTGGCTTTGTTTTCAGGTGCAGTTTGTGGGATTGGAGACTATTATTATTCCAATAAATTGGATTCAGTTCTAAAAAGAGCTCGCTAAACAGATTATGTTTAGCTATCTATTTTTTCAAAGGTGGGAGTTGAGAACTTGGGAAAGTAATAACGTAATATGTAATATATTACTCTTCGATTCCAGTAATAAGTAAAGTAATGATATTACTTTGTCTAAGGGGTAATGAGTAAAGTAAAGAAGTTACTTTCCTAAGTAATATAGACCAACACTGCTTGTAGGTGAAGTTGGTGCCAGACTGCTTACCACCTGCTACGAGTTCCTCTGCATAGTCTGCAACCTCGTCAACCAAGACTTTGACAGACTCCCACAAGTCACTTAGCTCCACTTTTACGCAAACAGGATCGCCCGTTGAGCCCTTCACGAAAATCTCCATTATTTCTCTGTTATTTGGCAAAACCTCCTGATACTCTCTTACTGTACTAATTACTATAAGTAATTACGTTAACTGTACTTGTTTATCTGTTATATTGATACACTTTTCTTAGGTTAAGCACAATAGGCCTACTGTTAAACTTTTTTTAACTGGAGGCAATACGTTGACATCACTGCTCTGACCTCATTAACTCCAAAATTATGTTTGTAATAAGCTGACGGCGGTGGATTGGCTGATGACGTACCGCTAATGTACGCTTGACACTATTGTACGTTTGACACTGTTCTACGTTTGTACGTTTTGTATGTCACTGTTCTACTATTGTACGACACTGTTCGGGAAGGTGCTATACACTGGTACATCATCATTGGCTGATGATGTACCAGTAACTAGGCTATTGTACGTGAAAATCCTTGGTTTTGGGTCTGAGAGACTAAACTCTAAAAAAATAAATAATAATAATAAAATAATAAAAATAAATAGTGGGCCCTGGTTAGCCTGGCTCAGCCTATAGGCCCTGGTATGAAAAAGGTTGAAAACCACTGTAGTAGTCAAAGAGATAATCAGTAGAGGGCGCTAGCGCAGCAGTAATTTCTTGAAAAGAAAAGAAAAAGAACACACACGCGCACGCGCGCGCACCGGCACGAACGATCAGAGCCTTGGAAATAGACAGAGTTACGCCAACTCCGTTCACTTCATGGGGCCAGTCCATCTACATAGACTTCTGTTGGATAGTGACATGAATAGTGACAGCCGGAAGTTACTGGGTGCATTGGAGTCAATGGGCTCGCGCGAGTACGTGAACCACGTGACCAGGCTGTTTTCGCAACTCTTCTACTAGATGGCTCTGCGAACTATGACAGCTTCAACAAATTCAGAGCCATCTAGTCGAAGAGTTGCGACATTGGGGGGGCAGAAACTAAGCCCTCGAGCGCTGTTCGTGCAACCCTATGGTGCAACCCGAAAGAAGGACAAAATGGAGTTAGAAATACAGTGTTTCAACGAGGCCGAGCCGTCGACCGCGTTACTGTGTTGTACAGTGACTGACAACTAAAGTCTCCGTTATGATTATATTGTACTATTACTACAAAACAATCTAAAATAAAGACCATTAAAGCTGGGCTGTTGCCTGAGTCCACTGCATTTCTGCCCACTTCAGGCGAAGGACTTGTCCCTATTTGTTGTCCCCATTCTCAATAGAAGTATATACGACTCTACACCGCCATTGGACTGGCGCCATGAAGTGAACGTAACTCTGTCTATACTATTTGGCTTTGGACTACAGCTTCAACTGATTAGAGCACGTGTGTTTTTGGCCAGAGGAGCCGTTGTTGTTTGCAGGTTTTATGCTACCAAGAACGAATGCAGGTGAAGACCGCGAAGTTGACGCTTTTATGACGATTATTTACTATAAAACCACGAAAATAAGTATGTAAGATCATTATAGAGCTGAGCTGTTGCTTGAATCCAATACGTGTCTGCCAAGAGCAGTGGTTGGTAACCTTTTAGATACCAGGGCCCACTACTTATTCAGAATTTGGATTTCAGAAACAAAACAATCAAACCTACAGATCCATTTGGTTTCATGTTTACGCTTTCAGAGTTACGTCTGCCAACTTCAACTCCATCATTTAGCTGGGGACCACCTGGAATCTAAGGGACCACTGGTCCACAGGTTGAAAACAACCTAGAGAATTTGAAGATTAATGGTAAGTTTGATCTATATTTGTCTGTTTTATTTCCGCCTTTCAGCCTCGTATTGTGGAGTGTGTACAAAAGCAAATCTGTGTGTGAAATGTCATCCAATGGTGGTCCGGGACTCAAATACTGAATAAATAGTGGGTCCTGGTATCAAAAAGGTTGAAAACCACTGATGTCTGGGGACCGCCAGTGGTCCTTGAGATGGTTCCAGGTGGTCTCCAGATGAATGGTTAACCAGATGTAACTCTTGAGAACACTCTCAAGAGTTAAAATATTCATCGTGAATTAGTTCTCTAGTTGTGTATTTGTGTACACAACTAGAGAATGTAGAAGATTAAATTAATGGTCATTTTGATCTGTATATAGCCTATATTTTTTCTTTCAGACTCCTTTTTCCCCCCACACAAACCATTCACAAACGGATCCACTTGGTTCCATTTGTGCACCCAGAGAAAATATATATAATTTCAAATGAAGCTTTGAAGTTGAGCCTTCTTCCTTTGTGTTCATTGCCAGTTTGCAGACATGTTGCTGGTCTCTGCAGTGAGATCTGTGCTGGCCAAGCTTGTGTCTCCGTTGTGGAGGACAGTGGACGATGATGAATGGAGGAGGACAGTGGAGGACGATGAAGATGCTTATGGGTTTTCTCCACCAGGTAAGGCACAGGTGGGCAATTATTTTCCCCAAGGGGCCAAATGAGATGCATAAAATATTGTAGAGGGCCAAGACTAAAGGCTGAAATAAAGTCTGCGTAATATTAATTTAATTTCAAGATAAAATTAAGCGTAAGACCAACCATTTTATTTATTCAGAATTTGAACCACAGAGGACCACCGTTTGATGACATTTGAGCCCCAAAGACCCCAAATGATGGGACAGCTCGTAACCAAATGGACCCGCATTGATCTGTTCTGTAACTCTTGAGAGCTCTCAATAGTTAGTTAAATTATATTTATATCTGAATTACTTAGTTTTGAAGAGTCTACAATACTAAAGAATGTAGAATTGTTATGTTGAATATTTGGCCAATTGTCTCTTCCTAAATCGTGGAAACAAACTTGAAAACCTGAGAGACTAAAGTATGAAAATGGTTGAACCTCTCCCTTGGCATAATTTCTGTTTTGTTGTTGTTGCTTTGTTTATCTAAGCTGATTGTTATTGTGTACATTGCTTCTAATCGGTGTACAACCATAACACACAATGAATATCTTTGTGTGGAAGGACACACAAATGTCTGTCTGTGTGCAGGGGAAGGGCTGCAGCATCAAAGTGTAGCAACGCAGAGGAGGAAAAAGGCAAAAAAAAAAAAAGCTACTGTATATATTTATTTTGATTTTTGGCATAAAAATTGCCTGATACCTTTTTTAAAGGCACAGACAAGCCCAAAAATCTATTTTAATAAATGACTGCATTGCAGCATACCAAGTCCATTTTAGGACTATACGTTCATGCTTTAAATCATAGCCTGCATTGTGCCGCTTGTGTGTCAGTCGCGGACGAGATCCGCCGCATGCGTGGCTGCGTGGTCACCCAGCTCTGTCAGGACTACGGCATGATCGACGACGAGGTCTACTTCACCAGCGCGGAGGTGATCGGATTTGGAAGGACGCCGCTGAATGTAGGGGATACGGTCAACGGCATCGCCGTCAGGACCGGCCCCCAGCGTGGCTGGAAAGCGCTTCGGGTGAGGAGAATCTTGGTTTGGTTTCATAATATTGCATCCTCTAAACAGTGGTGATTTTCAACCTTTTTGATAGCAGTAGCAGGGCCCACTATTTATTCAGAATATGAGCCACGGGCCACCATTTGATGACCTTTGATGATCCCACAGACCCTCAAAACTAAAGATTTATTTTTGCTTTTGTCCACAATAACAGCCTGGATTTGGGAAACGGAACAGTCAAACATGCAGATCAAAATAACCATTAATCTTCTACATTCTCTAGTTGTGTAGACTACACAACTAGGGCTAATTGGGATGGTGAATATTTTAACTCTTGAGTAACACTATCAAGAGTTAGATCTGGTTGACCAACCTTCCATCATTTAGCCTGAGGAGTCCACCTGGAACTCTGTCAAGGTCCACTGGTGGTCCCTGGACCACTGGTTGAAAACCACTGGTTTAAAGGGGAATGACATGAAATTCAGCTTTTTATATTTTTATTTGTGTGTGTTTTGGTGCTCCCATGTGTGTCCCCACAAATGATCTAGTTTGAACAATCAGTCTTTCATATCATAGAGGAGCTTTAATGTAAATTGGTCTCAGGAACAGCTTGTTTGATTTTGGCCTCATAATGATATCATCAATGCACCCTGCTTTGTATAATTTCTATCTCCTTCAGTCTTCAATTCCATATTTGCTTTTCCACTTTGTTTGTAATGTCCACCATTGTTAAAACAAGCCTGGTTTTATCTAGCATCAGTATTATGACTCTACTATGAAAATATCCTGCATATCCTGCTATTTTGCAATAGCAGATGTACACGCTTGCGGTGCAATGTGATGCGTTGTCAGCTCGTATATTATGTGCTATTTTTGAGTAGCCAACGCAAAAAAGCTAAACTGACACAGATCTTGTTTTCTTCTTGGACATGTGTTTGTGGCACAGTGGCAGGATATCTAATATGGGGATTTTTTACCAGCTACCAACCCCCTTTTTTCATAATGGAACGGGATTCCAGCCCTGGATGCTTTTCTCCGTCCCGTCTGGCCAACTTTCACTCTGCCTTTCTGCCAGTGTGGCTGCAATGGAACATCTTTCTCGTGCTTACTCATACACCGTGACCAACATTGGAGGGGGAGAGGGGGTACATTCTTTAGTAAGGTTAAAAAATATAAACACAGAAACACCAAAGACCATAAAATGGATAAATTCCATGCTTGCAAGTGGAATTGGGGTTGTATTTTAACTAAGTTCAGGACATTAGTCATTACTGACACAATCTATAACCCTAACCACAACCATGGTCTAATTTGGTGGTTTTCAACCCTTTTTGATACCAAGGCCCACTATTCATTCTGCATTTGAGCCACTGAGCACCATTTGAGGACATTTCACCCCCATAGACCCCAAAACAAAAAAAAAATGTTTTTTCCAGGCGGATTTGGGAAACAAAAAAGTCAAACATAGAGTATATCAAAATGGCCATTACATGTTCTACATCTCTAGTTGTGTAAACCTGGGCTAATTCAATGATGAATATTTTAACTCTTGAGAGTGGAAACATGTTTCATGTTTATGCTGTCAAAAGAGTTATCCATCATTGTCCATCATTTAGCTGGGGACCACTGGTCCATCATTTAGCTGGGGACCACTGGTTGAAAACCTCTGGTCTAACTAATGGCCGGTCTGACTAATGTATGGACCCCCGATTAAACCATTGTGTTTTGTGCATTTTTTAGCTGTCCCAAGTTTCATCTAACATGGACCGCATCATGCTGCATCCTTAATTAGAAATGCAAGTTCCATCCTCCGTTTAATATCCATTTAGTCGAGGAGATGCCATTCTGTTGCATTCCCTCTTTTTTTAGGTGGAGAAGTGTGATGAGGAATGGGGTGCACATGCCGTGGAGGCGGACACGCTGAAACTGCGCCCTCTCATCGGCACGGTGACGCAATTTGACGGACGAGACGGAGGATACATCAACCAGAACACGTTCTTTCCAAGCAGTGCCCTGATGGACGGTAAAAAGATTCAAAACCACACAACGAAGAGCTGTGGGCTGAGGTTTAGAATGAACAAAGAGGGGCACGGTGGAACAGTGGTTAATGCGTTCCCTCACAGCTAGAAGGTCCTGTGTTCAATTCCCGCTGGGGGCGCTGCTGTGGGTGCTGGCGGCATGTCTCCTCCTCCGCGTCATCAGTGCCCATACCCGAGGCGGGATTGGCGAAAGGGTCTTTCTGTGTTTGCATGTTCTCCCCGTGTCCCCTAGGCTAGATACCCTCACAAAAACATGCAGTAATCCTGGACTCCCCCTGCCTCCTTCCTGTCCGATGATGTAAATTAGAACCAAACAAACAAAGCTTTGGCCCAAAGCATTTTCAGACTGTTTACAACGAGTGCAAGGTATTGAGCGTTGCTGTGTGTGGGGCATGATACTGGATTGCTGCTTTGAATTATGTTTTATGACTTCATTATCTATTTGTTTTTTCATTATTTATTATGTTTTAACCCATTATGTACCGGTGTTTTAAGTTTTATTGAAAAATAGCAGGTGTTCCCGCTATGAGCCGTGAACACCTACTATTTTTCGGTGAAAAAACGTGAAAACACAGCGCATATCATTGAACATTATTTTCTTTCAGAGTGGATGTTTTGTACAGTCTATAGTGTCGGGTCAAAATCAGTGAACATAGGCATCTTATGTTTCTCTCCCCTGTTTGCAAGGGTACGAGCCGATGAAGGGAGACTGGGTCCAAGCACAGTATTTCGTCAATCCAAACCAGTGGAGCAGCCAGGCTCAATCAGTGGCTCCACTGCGCTACTGCCGTTTAGATCAGGTAATGCTCAATATTTTTAAATAGTTATGCAAGATGACAAGGCCCAGCAAACACAGCGAGGAACTGGACAGATTAGTGAGAGGCCAATGGCAAGAGGGGCAAACTTTCTTGCTTCCTGACTCTAGATGGAGGCCGGGATGGGTACATTAGGAGACCAGAAGAATGTTGAAGTCTTTTCATTTCCAATGGTAGAATGAACTGAACACAACTTACAACTTACACAACCTTTAACTGCATGGACACTGAACTAAATACTGGACCTGATCATTGCAATGCATATAATATAACAACATATTCATACTATATACAACTATTCATACTGCTTCCTATACAAGCCCATTATAACTTAAAACTTCATTTTAACCATGATTTTTTTTTCTCCTGGTAACTTGTGTTGTCCTAAGTGAGAGGGATTTCATTTGCTGTTTTAATTCAATTTTAAAATATTGTTTTATTCATTTGGCGACAACTAGCGGCTATTAGGAGGACAATATCAGTCACCAGAAAAAAAACATTGTTTTATTTTTTTTTATGAATCATGGTTAAAATTAAGTTTTAAGTTATAATAAGTTGGTATATGAAGGGGGTGAGGCAGTTAAAATGATATTAAACACTGAATCAAGTAATGTAAAAAAAAAAAAAGGGGGGGCACGGTGGAACAGTGGTTAGTGCTGTCGCCTCACAGCTAGAAGGTCCTGGGTTCGATTCCCGCTAGGGGCGCTGCTGTGGGTGCTGGCGGCGTGTCTGCTCCTCCGCGTCACCAACCCCACCATACCCAAGGTGGGGTTGGCGAAAGGGCCTTTCTGTGTGGAGTTTGCATGTTCTCCCCGTGTCCCCTAGGGTAGGGTAGATACCCTCACAAAAACATGCAGTAATCCTGGACTCTAAACTGCCTCCCCCTGGCCAGCCGGGGCGCCTGATGGAGGAGACTGGAACTGGTTGGAATAACGTGTTCCTTCCACGCGCTACGTCCAACCAGGGAAACTCCCCCCTGTCAGGTGAAAAGAAGGCAGCTTGGACTCCTCATGCATTGAAGGAAGCATGAGGCCAGTCCGCTGCCTCCCCAGGTTGGTGGAGGGTGTGTAGAGCCCAGGATCACATTAGGAATTGGCACTGGGTGAAAAAATGGGTTGCAAAATCGTGGGATAAAAAAAAACGGTCTGAGTAGACAATAAAAATACCTTATTTATTTTATTTTTTGGAAAGTGAAATATCCCTTTAAGCCACTTAACTAATCAGATCTGGCTCAGAATAAGCTATATTATATTTAAACTGGTGAAGACGTCCTGGAAATGATAGAAAAATCATCCCTATATGGGCTGTGATCTTGCCTAGATCACACCTGGTGTGCTCACCTGGTGAGCACACCATCATCACGATGCATCTGTGGCCATTTAAAAAATAATGTTTTAATAACTTGGATTTGTCTTAAAACTCTTCTCTGGTCTCTTCGAGACAAAGACATTGTCAGATGGGGGGGCGGGTTATGCATATCATGTCCCTCTGCTCGATTCCGTCCCCTAGGTGCACATCACCAACGTGTACGGCAATAAAGGGACGGTAGAAGACAACATATTCTTCACCCTGGACTCTCTGCTGCTGCCCGCAGACTACCGCCCCACGCAGGGGGATCTGGTGAACCTGGTGATCATGGAGAGCAGTCAGTCCCTGTGGAGCTGGAGGGCCTTGTGCATGGCCCCGGTTGACCAACGGTAACCAAGAACAAGAGAGCCGTGTTGCTAATCTCCAAACTGCACTAGTGACACTTCCAAAATGCACTAGAATGAGCTAGAGCAGTGTGTTTTCAACCATTCTCATACCAGGGCCCACTATTTATTCTTCATTTTAGCCACAAAGGACTACCATTTGATGTTGAGTTTAGTCTCTCGGACTAATTTGGGAGAAATAACTGGCAAAACATTGGTCAAAATAGCAATTCTTCTTTTCTAAATGTGTAGAAAATATTGTTTTAATTTGGGTGTCAGGGTGGGCATGCCGAAATATGGAAGCTGCTACATTTTCCAAAACGGTATTTTAAAAAATGAATGAAAACTTTAAATGCAATCCCACGGCCCTCTCACGTATTAGGAGGACAATATCAGTCACCAGAAAAAAGATGGGTTGTTTTTGAATAATCTTTCATGGTTAAAATGGAGTTTTAAGTTACAATGGGTTTGGATTTGGAATTGTCTGGGGTGTTCACTTCACATGAGTGAGTAGACCATAAAATGTTTTTTTTTTTTTTTAGTGAAATGCCCAGATTTACAGTTCCTTGTTACACCTCTCTTAATTCCCCCAATTAAACCATTCTGTACCGTACTTGTGATGCTTCAACTTTTCATTGAAAAATAGCAGGCGTTCACGGCTCATGCTATGAGCCGTGAACGTTGAGAATGCAGCATAAATCTTTCAGTATGTTCTTTCAGAGCAAATGTTTTGTAGAATCAAATGTCAGGACAAAATGGGATGACATCTTCTGATTCCAACTACTCATGAAAACAACATTCTTTGTGTGTGCTTTTCCTCACAACAGTGCAAATGGTTTTGCTAAGCCTCTACCTGAGGCCGACATCCAGAACCTCCTACAGGATAAGAAGGGACTGGAGGTCACACAGTATGGAGACTTTGGCACTCTGCTGCTTGGGAACACAGGAAGGCTGGTGTTCTGGATTCAGTGAGTGTAAATATTGAATGTCTATTGACGGTGGGTTTTTAACCTTTTTCACAACCAGGGCCCACTATTTATTCAGCATTTTAGCCACGGAGGACCACCATTTGAGGACATTTTAACCCCAAAGACCCCAAAACTAAATATTTATTTTTGCTTTTGTCCACAATTCCAGGCTGAATTTCAGAAACAAAACAGTCAAACATACAGATCAAAATGACCATCAATCCTCTACATTCTCTAGTTGTGTAGACTTGGGCTAATTCACATGATGAATATTTTTTAACTCTTGAGAGAGTTGCGGTTCCATTTGGTTTCATTTTTCTCAAGAGTTGCATCTGGTTAACACTTTGCTTGCCTGTAGTATTGCTTAGTGAATGTAACGTTCTTTATTCTACTATGCATTTGGCAACAATTAATTAATTAATTAATTACTAATTAATATTTTTATTTTTTCACATAAACATGATTGAAATGTGTGTAGTATGTCATTGGCATTGCTCATGATATTCTGCATGTAAATACCCCCACAGAGGCTGCAATTAACCCAATTAAAGCTTTAAACCTTTAACCCTAACAAAAGTAAAGTGCCTGCAATGAATATATTTTATGATCATTATAATGTCTAGAACGTGTACCTTCGTTATATTTAAAGATATCCCACCAAAAATACATTTTTATTTATTATACTTATTTTAATATGTAATATTATATAATATTATGTTATAATCCTAATTTGCATAAATAACATATTTAAAAACAAAACACATTTTTAAACAAATCATGGTAGCACAAAGTAGTAGTAATGTTGAAAACTTTTTTTTTTTTTTTTTTTTTTTTTTGCTTGTGGAAATATACCTGTGTCTTGTGGGGCTAATTAGATTAATTATAGTGCTGTCATTTTGCAGACAAATCTTTAGAAAAAAAAATGCAACAATAAATGAGAGTCGACATGTAAAATTTCATAATGTTTCCTCATCAAATGTCCTTTTCTTTGCTACAAAAACAGAAACAAAGGCACAGACACCCACACTCTGACACACTGCGAGTTTTCCGGCTGGGACTCGCAGGAACAGTTCACCCTGTGTAAGTTCAAAGACCCTTCCCTGGCCAAGCGGGGAAAGGCAGCGCAGTCGCAGTCTCAAGACCTCAAAAACGATGCAGCCTCATCTGCCAACGGTTCCGAAAACGGGTCCGTTGTTGTCGTGGGCGACGTTAACGGTCCAGCAAAGGCGGCCATGAACGACTCTGAGCCGGAGGAGGAGCTTGCGGTCACTCCTAAGCCCGCTGATAGGACACAGGAGATGGAGGCGGAGCTGAAACCAGGAGAGAGGCTGGCCATCGAAGTGAATTGCACCGCCAAGTAAGTTAGCTCTTTAAAACAGTGGTTTTCAACCTTTTTGATCCCAGGGCCCACTATTTTTTTTCAGCATTTGAGCCACGGATCACCATTTGGGGACATTTTATCCCACACAGACCACAAAACTAAAGATTTCTTTTTTTTTGTCCACTAAAGCTGCCTCTATTACCTCGTTCGAGTGTCCAACGTGCTTCTGTGGCGACTGTGTCAGAGCAGTTCCATGTCGCGTCGAAGTTGCAGGGAGGGGAACTTAAAGGTGTGTGTGTGCGTGTGCGTGCGTGTGCGTGTGTGTGTGCGCTTCAGAAACCCAGGGAGTTCTGCTGAGCTGTTGCTACTGCACTTCTCCTCCTTCACCATCGGGAGGCGCCTGGAGGTCCTGGTGTCCAGCCAAGAGGAGACCCTCCTACAGCCCACTGCGCCCTACAACCCCCAGCGGCCCACCGCCGCCCCTCAGGAACCCAGCCGCGTCATCTCTTTCACAGCTCCACCTCCTCAAAGGTACCCCCCCCAAACACACACACACACACACACACACACACACACACACACACACACACACACACACACACACACACACACACACACACACACACACACACACACACACACACACAATTAAATTCAGGAGCGAGAAAAGTTCTTGTAACACCCCCCCCCCCCACCTGCCAGGCATTCCCACAGTCGACACTGGAGCCAGGCTAATCAGTTCATCGGTCGATTATTTAACTCAGTGGTTTTCAACCTTTTGTATACCAGGACCCTAGCGGGCCCATTTGTTTCCATTTGTACACTCTCCTAAAAGAAAAATCATTGACATGAAACGCACTGTCATCATTTTTTTTTCAGCATGTTAATAATGAGGAAATAGTGGAAATGTCCGTCTTTTTGTCCCCCCAGGCTCATTAGCCGGAGGCTGCCTCAGTTCCTGGGACACTACGCTGTTCCCCACGCTTTGAAAGAGTGCGTGGAGGGCCAGGGAGACCCGCTGGTAGTCCAGCCCTGCCTAGGAGAGGTGAGTTGTACAACTCCCCATGTATTATATGGCACAAATTGATGAAATGTTTACTGCAACGAGACGCAGCTGTGACTTACCGCCTAACTAGGCTATAGGGTCAGTCTCTGGGAGACTGACCCTAGTTTGAAACACTGAGGAAGGCCCGAGTGCCAAAACGCCTACGTTTCTCTAGGTAGACTGCTGATGTGTTATTTCTGAAATAAAGAAGACTCATGAACGTCATGCGAGTGCGGATAATTCCTCCCTACTTTGATTCTTCTTCCTCCTCTTCTGGGATCAGGCCCTGTCTGCGTCCAACATGGGCTCACGTTTCTCCACCCTGCTGTGGATAGAGGAGCTGAACGCTGCCGAGGAGATGAGGTCTCTCACCATCACCGGAGCCCTCCTCCAGAAGGGAGCCGGACACCTGCACCTGGAGGTGCCGGGACTGTCCGAGGGACGACCCAACGTCTCCGTAGGTGAGGAGTTTGCGGTCTGTGAGGCTAAAATGTCATCAAATGCTGGTCTGTGGCTGAAATCCTGAATAAATAGTGGGCCCTGGTATGAAAAAGGTTGAAAACCAGTGTGCTAGATGCTTGCCATATACAGATCAAAATGACCATTGATCCTCTACATTCTCTAGTTGTGTAGACTTGGGCTAATTCAGATGATGAATTGACCCAAGTCTACACAACTAGAGAATTTTAACTCTTTGAGCGTATCTCTCTCAAAGAGATACATCTGGGTCTGAAAAAAAGCTAAATATAGCGCCAAATACACCAAGTTGGCAACACTGATCAAAACCGGTGTCACAAGACAAATTGCCCATCGAAAATCAAAACTTAGAATAGGTCTTTCCAAATTGTGGAAAAAAAAGTCCCTTTACAAGCTGCTTTGAGATCTTCTATTTTTCTCAGTTTGTTTCCAGTTTTATTATCATTAATTTTAATCGAGGCAAAGGTGTCTTGACCATTCAGCCCTCTAACCCTCTGCCCAATAATCTGTGTCACAATTCCGGCACCCTAAATATTGATATTGCTTTGTATTGTAAAGTAAATGAATCGTCCCACCCCAAGCCTGTTCTACTCAACAGGTGATCGCCTAATACTGAAGAAAATACAGACTGGTGGAATGGTGCTGGAATACTTTGCATATGTAGCAGAGGTAAGGGCACTGTCAAAACATCACAATGGTTTTAAACACACACATGGGCCTAATTCACACGCCAAGCTGTTACACCACCATTGTTATGAGCCAGACATGAATCCAACTCATCAATCTTTTTATTTTAATTATTTGTCTGAATTTGGACTCGCATCTGCTAGTTGTCATTAGAATGACGACGGTGCCAAACCTCAAATAAAAAATATTTGTCGACGCATAAACAAGAAAAGACAAAATGTAAATCTATCTAGTGCTTATATGCTATATTATAGCCATGATGCAATAGAAAAGTATAGTAAATTGTGCATTTATATAGTGCCTTTATCCAAGGTGCATTACATAGATTGTGCTTCTCATTCACACACACATAGACACACATTCATACACTGGCAGTGGAATCCATGAAAGATACATCCAGCACATCAGGAGCAAAGGACACACTCAAGAATACTTCGACACTAACTCTGGGGTAGCCCGGGATCGAACTGGCAACCTTGTGGTTACCATCCGGTGACTCTACCCCTGAGCCACTGTCTGCCACTCCTCATATCATACCATCCGTGATCCATTCCATGAACACAACCTTATCTTATCTGAGCTCTCACTTCATTTCCATGTGACCACACCTGTGACTTTCAAGCAAGGAACAGCTGCAATAGAGACACAAGGCAGTGTTCTGTCAATCGCACGCCAGCTTATGTGCAAAATGCACACGTTTTTAGTGACTTAATCGTGATTAGTATAATTGTAATCAGTGTACCGTAAGTAATCTCTTTACTGAAGACAGCTGATATGCTTGTTTACAGCTTGTACTGTAAAACAGTTTTTGCCTTTTTAAATAAGTGGTTAATGAATTCAGTTGGATGGATCAGTGGTTTTCAACCGTTTTGATGCTATGGCCCACTATTTATTCAGAATGTGAGCCACGGAACACTTTTTAAAGATATTTTTGCCCCAAACACTCCAAAACTAAAGATTTATTTTGTTTTTTTCCACAATTCCATTCAGACTGGATTTGGGAAACAAAACGGCAAACAGATCAAATTTTAACTCTTGAGAGTGTAAACCTGAAACCAAATGGACCCGCTAGGGTCCATTTGGTTTCATGTTTACACTCAAGAGTTAATTTCTTTTCTTTTAAGTTTCACTTTTACGCCACCTGGAACCCTCTCAGGGACCACTGGTGGTCCCCGGACCACCGGTTGAAGACCACTGGGATAGATGATCAGTGCTTTTATTTTTGTGTGACAGATTCACGGTGAGACTGCGAGTCTGAGGGTCAACCCGGACCTTCAGAGGGACTATCTGGGAGAACCTCTGGATGTAGAATTCACCTACAACAGGTCAGACAGGGCTCATATTTATCACATTATCATCTCAAAGCAATTATTTGAGATCATCACAATTGTTTTTGCACACTGCATTACTGTATAATCATAATCATTTCCATGTCGATATATATTTGAATTAATTTGTTCAATGCCAAAAAATGTCAATTGCAATTATTTGTGACGGTTAATCTAAGTGCAGTGAAGTGCAGTGCATGCGTAGATTTGTTATACTGACCAATGCATGCACTAAATGTTGCCAAAGTCAATGGGACAGCCAGGTTTCCATGTTGTACTTTCTGCCTTCAACCTGGTGTCTCTATTTTGTTATGGGTTTGTCATTTAAACAGCCGACCTGCAACGTAACCCCACAAAGTGTCACATGGTGACAGGGTTTTGAGACGGTCCATACACATTACCCTCATGATTTATTACATTTTTCTTCCTCCAAAATCGTGTGCCCAGATTGACTATGAGACGATGTCACCAGGCACTGGAGCAGGCCTCGCAATTTGGGCAAAGTAAGTATGGGTTTAATATAACTTACGTTGCCAATGGTGGGATTTAAATGCAATAATTTTCATTGGCTTGCTTCTAAACACATTTTGGGAGATATATACGGTACATCTGGGCTGCATTACATTACCCAGTGTCTACCAAATTTGACTGTAGCGTTGTTTTTAAAATGGTGTTAATCACCTATAACAGGGGTTTAAAACCTTTTTGATGACGGGGCCCACTATTTATTCAGCATTTGAGCCACGGACCACCATTTGAGGACATTTTAGCCCCACAGGGGCTTTTGTCTACATTTCCAAAAACCTACAGATTAAAATGACCATTAATCTTCTAGTCTTGACTTGGGGCTAATTCAGATGATGAATATTTTAACAAGGGGTCTCAAGAGGGTCCGCAAGGGTCTCAAGAGTTACATCTGGTTAACCAACTTTTCATCTACCAACTAGGGACCACCTAGGTGGGGACCACCTGGAACCCTCTCAAGCCCCACTGGTGGTCCCCGGACCACTGGTTGAAAAACACTGATGCTGTCGATTGGCTGGGACCCCAGGTTTACATATACCGAATTAAATTATTAAAGTATTTTTTACAAGGTGCTGTAGAATGGACCCAATATAAACAGTCCCTGTTCAAACAAGGCAGTGATGGGGATTGGCCCCCGTCCAAATATGCAGGTCTAAGTTGAGAGACGCGATCCGCAGACTCCCTGTGAATCCATAAGATGCACAGTAATGTTATTCCACCATGGGAAAAAAATGTGAAAAAGAAGCGTAGTGTTAAACCACAATAATAGGCTGATAAACATATCCACGGGCGCCGCCATCTTGTTTAGTGTTTAGACAGACATGCTGACCACTCATTGGCCAGAGCGCAGCCTATAGACTAGAGCCCTTCAGAAAGTAATAGTTGCGACAACAGAGCACTAGCTCAGTCCATGAATATACAGCGAACGCAACTCTCAACTACACTGTTCCTGCCTGCGACAGAAATATTCAGGTTAACATATTTGAGCATGACAACCAGACACAATTCAATGGGGAAACAAAACTTATGTTGTTTATACTGTGTGCATTGAATGAATGAACGAAACTGTAATTTTCCCATGCACAATTAGAATGCCCACCCAGAAAAAAATGCCAAAGCAAACTGCTGGGCAAGATTTTTTTTTCTAAACCTAATTAAAAATGCAAGTCAACTGATAATAACACTGTTGATGATGATGATGCCATCCCCATACCTCCTGCCTCTACTTGTGTAGAGCCTACAGGTTAGTTTATTTTATATTTTTCTAACATGAATGCACATTTCTGCATGAATATAAATACTATAACCATATAAAATGAAGGGGGAGTTAAATGCTGCAATTTTCAAAAATATGACTCCTGACGTTGCTTAAGTGAGACTCGGCAAACGTCTCCGGGAAACATCTAAAAGACCCACACCCCCCACACCCCCCTTCCTCTTCCATTTGGTTTCAGGTCTACACTCTTAGCCCAAGTCTACACAACTAGAGAATGTAGAAGATTAATGGTCATTTTGATCCAACCCAGCCTGGAATTGTGGACGAAAACAAAAAAGATCTTTAGTTTTGGCGTCTGTGTGAGGCTAAAAGGTCATCAAATGGTGGTCCCTGGCTCAAATTCTGAATAAATGGTGGGCCCTGGTATGAAAAAAAAACCCACTGATTTTACACCAAAACAAAACTGTGGGGGTAAAGCAGACGTTGCAGCGAAATACACATACCATCTATTCTCCACCCCGTGGCAGTTCAGTAAAACCATTGATTGACTCTCTCTCCACCACCCTGTTTGTCCAGTTCTGTTTCCCAGCAAGATCGTCCTTCAGAAACCTCAGTGGAACGGAACATGGGTGGAGGAAGACGAAGACGAGAAGACCACAGAGGAGCATCAGGTGAAATATGCTCCACTCTGAACAAAAAATAAGGTTCAAAAATAAAAAGGTTCAATCCTGCAAATCAACACTTTGTTGACCTGAGTCACACGGTTCCCCCACTTTTTTTTCACTGATCTACAGAACACCTTGTAAGCTTGTAGTCTGAAAATATATAAATATCTGAAAAAGTATTCTACATGTGGGTCTGGATGAGCTGATCTTGCAATCTGCAGGACTAATCAGATCTCATTTCTTATCCAAATATGCAGGTGACAACCATGGAAAATGGGGAGAAGGTGTCGAGCATCTCCATCGACATGAAGTCAAAGACAACACAGACTAAAGGTGAGGAAGGGAGAGCTACACACACACACACACACACACACACACACACACACACACACACACACACACACACACACACACACACACACACACACACACACACACACACACACACACACACACACACACTCAAATATTCTTCTCAAGCTAGATTATATAGGTACTAGAGGCAATTTTGTAACCAAAATCAAAATGGATATACAGTATAGCTATATTTTATGCCTTTTTCCCCTCTACGTTGCTTCTACTTTGATGCTGCAGCTGTTTCCCTGCAGACAGACACTGTTAGATGATTTGTTGTCAACAAATCATCTAATTTGTGAGGGGGGTGAGACAGTGTTTTAGCCAATCACAGCACAGCAGTTTCCAGCAGATTTCATAATGAGCCAATAGAGTGGAGGTGAGGTGAAGTTAGATTCTGTTTTTAAGCAAATCTGTTTTGCAAACACAGTGTTTGTTATCGGATTCAGTATTGGTCACAGACACAAAGTGCAAAGTGTACAAAGTGCCTGGTTGAAACTCATGGCATGTCGGTCTTCCAGGCGGTTGTCTGCCCCCTACCTCGCCCAGGGAAGGCCACCTCTTCAACCCCAGCCTCAACCCCTCTCAGAGGGAGGCGGTGAGGAGGATCCTGGCAGGGGAATGCCGGCCCACTCCCTACGTGCTTTTTGGACCTCCTGGAACTGGCAAGACTGTCACCCTCATAGAGGCTATACTGCAGGTAACTAGTACATCGCTCCACAACCAGCCACCACTAGAGGGTGCTGTTGAGTTGATGTATAAACCACAAGACACATTTCATCATTTCACACTAGAGCAGTGGTTTTCAGCTTTTTTCATACCAGGGCCTGCATTTTAGCCACAGACCACCATTTGAAGTTGGACAAGTTTGTGTCCATGATGTAGGACTAATGGCTGGCAAAATGTTGATCAAAATAACAATTCTTCTGCATTTTCTAATTGTGTAGAATCTTGACAGTGCAGTAATTCAGATGTTTACATATAACTTAACTCTTGAGAATGTAACATGAAATGGACCCGTAGGGTCATTTGGTTTCATTTTACGCTCTCTAGAGTTACACAACTATAACGGTTACACAACCAACTGTCCATTTATCCCAAGGACCACCTGGAATCCTCTTAGGGACCACCCGTTGAAAACCCCTGCACTTGAGTGCCAAGCAAATGAACAGCTGTGGGCATGGACAAACTCTGTGCAAGGAAATGGGATCTTTCAAAAGAAAAGACTGCCATACTGTTTTGTCATGAAAAATGGCTAAAAGATCTGTGTACATGTCTGAGGCACCTCATGGATTTAATTGACGTTTATAGCATTGTATGTCATGTGTTAAGTGTAATAGAATATTTAAACCTGTATAATAATGGATAATGCGTGAAATTGATGTGGTCGGTCCAGCAGTTTGCAACATTAGCTCCAATGATCTCACTGAACCCAGTTTGGACACGCAAACGCGGTTCAAATTCTTTTATTCTACTGCTAGGCCGCGAAAAATGTGGTATTTCCTACCAACGCTCATAAAAGTGTGACTCCTTAACCTCTGCCAAAACCACTACAGATGGCTGCTAATTGTAACTGGTTTCCTGTAAGAAGTCGAAGCTCGTGATGCAGAATTATCCCCCTACCCTCAACTTAACTTTTACATCTGCTATTTTTAAGACAAAAGTTGTGCAACTGTGAATTCTACAAAAAAGTACAACGTATGTTGTAATAAATACAAATACAAACAGTGGTCACTTGATTCTCACGTCAATTAACATCAAAGATATCAATTGAATAGAATCGCTAAGAGGTTGCAAAGCAGCGGCCCAATAAAGATTGTATGGTCTCAGTAGCCACGTTTCCATAAAACCTTTGCGAAAATAGGAAGAGTATGTTAGTTAAGTCGAAAAAAGAAGAGCGAATTGTCCGCTGTTTCCATTAACTGAAGAAATGCGACTTGTGGGAGTCTAGGGAAAACAAAATAGGTTCATGAAACAAGCAATAGGTGGTACAGTTTTGCCAGTAACGTGATACGTATGGTTATTATTTTACATATATTTTTACTTTTGAAGTTATTTTAGGCTTTACACACGGACTGCCTGCTTTATTCCTATTGACCTATAGGTCCGTTGTGCTGTGCAGAGGCTGTTCTGGCTCTGCTGTAGCAAAAACAATAATTAATATAGCCTACAATCCTAATACATAATCTACACAACTCACTGTTTTCCTGAACCGGAGCGCTTGTGAGACTCGGTAGCCTACTGATTTGGTGTGTCTACTTTGTGATATTGTAGACTATATCATGTTATCTGCAGCGCGACACGTGCGAGGAAAAAAGTTTTGAACATTATTAACGGAATAATATCTATAAGGGCAGAGCCCGGTCATGTAAAACAGCTGTTTATGTCTGTTATCACTTGCGTGTCTTAGCTATCATGCATGATGATACAGATAGCCTACTGTAAATATAGGACCTGTAAATGCCCTGCGACTTTCATGAACAAACGTGATGGGAACGTTTTGTCCATGTACGTGAGTCCCCTTGGCTTGGATGTCTGTGTGCGCACGGCCCTCGTCCGTTTTGAGCGGTTTTGTAGAAATATAACTTATATTAACAAATAACAATGCTCTCATCGGCAGACCAGAACTCTTCAAATGCGCTATAATGCCTGCCAGTGCTTTTCAATACAAAGTATTTTCGCAAGCCGTTTCCATACCTCATTTGCGCATTAGACTCTTTCGATACGCTCCAAAATACGGCACCTTTCAGCGAGAAAATATTTTTGCGCAAAATGGAAACTTATTCGCATTTTGAAGTGTTTCCATTCAACATTCTCTTCGCAAGAGCCGTTTTTGCGCAAAAATAGGGCTTATGGAAACGTGCCTAGTGTCTCAAGAGGTTGCCCAAAATGTTGCAATATTTGATGGGGCAAACGAATTTCCTTCATAAAATCTGTCTATACTCCAGCCGACCTCTGAGGCTTGGGACGGTTTAGCTGATTGGTTATCTGGTCTCTTGGCAATGCCAAAAACTTCCGATTGGCTCTGAGAGTGATTACCTGTGTTTTTCTTTCCAGGTGTACCACTTTGTGCCCAGCAGCCGTGTGCTGGTGTGCACGCCCTCCAACAGTGCTGCGGACCTCATCTGCATCCGTCTGCACCACAGCGGCTTCCTGCACGCCGCCAGCCTGGCACGCATCAACGCCTTCTCTAGGCAGGAAGAGGTACTGCTGCAGACTAGAGGCAGAGATATCTATCTGTCAATCCATACCAATATATCGGTATTGGTGATACTGGCATTAGCCGTTATCGGTGATACCGGCTATTCGTTATCCACACAGATATATCGGTGTGATCGGCTGATATATCGGCCGATATGTATTGCCCGATGCTACAGATATATCAGCCGATATATGCATATGCATATATATATATATATATATATATATATATATATATATATATATATATATATATATATATATATATATATATGAAGTCACATTATTTAAATGTATTCAATGTCTTATTGTTATCTTGAAACAGAAAATAGATTTGTAGTTTAGAAGTTGTTCAAATGTATTTTTTTTTTCATTAGTCAAATGTACCAGTATTTGTTTATTTTAATTCATTACTAAACATCGTTCCAAAACATTGGTAGCATGTTTTTTTTTTTTCCAAAAATCGGCATCCGCCCAAAAAATATTCGTCTGGATCTAGTTCAGACATTTATTTGGTAGCACCAAGAAAAGCTTGGCAGTGGCTAAACACAGCCAGTAATAACTATATCAAATCTGGCAAAAACACACACACACACGCACGCACACACACACGCACACACACACACACACACACACACACGCGCGCACGCACACACACACACACACACACAGCTGTTCTTTGGTCTCCAGGACCAGAAAAAAAGAACAACTTATTTAGGTTGGAGATTAAATAAACAAAAATGAAATACTCGTGAATGAAATCAAAGTTGCTCAGTCACTTGTTTGTTCTCCTCAGTCGATTCCAGAGGTTCTGATCCAGTACTGCAGGGCAGGAGACGACATCCGCCACGCTGCGTTCCACAGGATCGTGGTCAGCACCTGTTCCAGTGCCGGCATGCTGCATCACGTAGGACTCCAGTAAGTTAATATGTATTTGGCCCACACACACCCCCATCTAAATGGTCTCCGTAGCATTCCGTGATGCTGCAATCACAGATTTTTTTTAATGCAGAAATCAACACAGTCTGTGGAAAACAATGCAGCCCGTTGTGTAAAAAAAAGAAAAGAAAAAAAAACTTCCCAATTGGGGCGGCAGGATAAAATGGTATGGGTACGGCTTCATCGCTGCACCCATACCACCCATACCGCACCCACTCAAGCATTTAGTAGAACTTTCTTCTTCTTCTTAGCATGCCCATGAAGTTGTTGGTTGTGGGCTCACTTCAAGTTAGAACTTGGGCTCACTTCAAGTTCATCGCGCCACAGGCGATGAAGCTGCCGCATACCATTTTTGGTTACAGGACTTTATAGGCAAGTAAAGCATCAATAATAATCAGTTGTTGTTGAAGTTGCAACAGACACGCAGCATGCATAAAGCTAAAGGTCTGACTCAGAGAGTTTTCTGTTTTCAATGATGAAATGCTGTTGGTTTAGTGGTGACACAACTGTAGTTAGTAGCAGTAGTAGTGTTTCAAATCATTTTAAATATAAGCAGATTAATTTGAAATATCTTGGATTGTTTAGCATGCTGTCGTGTTTGGTGTGGCAGACTGGGCATTTAGGGGAGCATTGCCCCCCCATGCTCATGCCTAGATCCGCCCCCTGAATACACATTTCCCTTGCTGTGGCGCAGTCCGACACCACTGGGAGTGCAGCGACCCGTAAAAATGGCAGTAGAGCGGCGTAAAGCATGACAAAAGTTACTTATAGGTAGGCCTACTAGTAGGTAGCAAATACGCTAGGCACTATAATAAGGATTTATGAGTCATTCCACGGAAACGGTACCATTTGGCCTTTTTTTTCCCGAAGTTTTGACCGAAAGGTTTCACTTTTCTGAATAGCCCACAATATTAAGGACATCTGCAGCTGTAAGAAAAACATAATTTCCCATCTCAGGCATTCAATTTATTTTTTTATATATCTTTTAACATGTTAATTGATAACGGAGTTGAGCCAATTAAGTTCATAACGGAGTTGTGATTTTTGTACTAAAGATAGTCACTACTCTAACTGAGTTGAGTAAGAAGAGAAGACTTGGCATGCCTGAGGTTACAGAATCAGATATATTGTTGGAATAACAAACAGAATCTTTATAACGAATTGTTTTATATCATTATTTCATGTAACAGAGTTGAGCTGTTATGATTTACGACCACATGTGAGAGTACAAAATGCCTCTAAAACGGTGTAAAATGAGGTTTTAAATTGCCACTTTCTGTAGCATGATGGTCAGAAGAGTTGTAGAATACTACTTCCTATTGTTGATGTCACTAAAGGGCCAGTTAATTGTTGTTATAGAGGGAAGAATGACTTGTGTAACGGAGTTGAGTGCAACTGAGGGACACAGCTATATAAAGCCATTTAAATGATTAATCATCTATTATTCAAAAACTAAACATGTCCAGCAATAAAGTACAGATAGATAGATATGCTCATGTCATAATTTTTGGATTTTTGTTGATGTTTAATAGTCATATGTCAAGTCCACTTTCATCGATGGCCACTGGGGACATGGAAAAATGGACAAAATAGGGGGTGTCTACTGAAAGAAAACAAGATAATTTCTGATATGAAGCTAAAATCCATGTAATGTTTACACAATATTAAAGGGAACATTTCAATTGATTAAAAAATCTTTTAAAAATATTTTTCAGTGACTCCATCAATAAAATACAGCTAAAACGGTCAGAGGGACTGCAAAAGGTACCGTTTCCGTGAAATGACCCTTATACTGCTACATGGTTATGTGTCTAACAAGTTCACAATGCAACCTGCAGCAGGGTGAAATCACCCCTCAGCGTCTTCTGGAAGAAATGTCTGCCCCTATAAGATTCCTCCAGAAATGGAATTTGTGTAAAAGGTTTCTACTGAAATTGATGACAAATGGATGGATTTAAAAGCAGAAAAGAATAAATATTACATCCACATTAAGTATCTAAACTGTAGTTACGGTTGCAGTGCCATCAGTGTTTTTCCTATGCTGAAATTGCCTAAAATAATAATAATAAATCAAAGAGGGACAAAGACGATGTTGATTATTTATTTACAAATACAAATTTTAAGTTAACTCTGACTTGATTATAGTCTTGCTTCATAACTGGTTATTTTATGTTGTTTTTTTTTAATGGCCGCAGAAAAATAACCGCAGAATCAAGAATTGCTGTCCACAGATTCTAGGAAAGTGCTCTGCGGAATATTGACTTTTCCCCCGCGGAATCCTGCAGGGACTATCTAAACATTATTTGGAGCAAGCCAGGGACCAGGGGTAGATGTAAATGTAACAGCAACATGGATTCTAAACCCCTATCTTCCTTCCTTACAGTTTGGGCCATTTCACTCATGTGTTTGTGGACGAAGCTGGCCAGGCCACAGAGCCTGAGGCACTGATCCCCATAAGCCTGGTGTCAGAGAGAAACGGACAGGTAGGAGGACATTTAACTGTCCGACACCGATGGCTCAGGGGCATGCCCTGACTGCCCCACCAAACATGATGTCATGTAAAATGATTTGAAACACTTCTACTGCTAACTACAATTGTTGTACCACTAAACCAACAGTATTTCATCATTGAAAACAGAAAACTCTGAGTCAGACCTTTAGCTTTATGCATGCTGCGTGTCTGTTGCAACTTCAACAACGGATGGTATTATTGATACTTATACTTGCCTAAAGTCATGTAACAGAAAACGGTATGGGTGCGTTGAAGTCGCCCCCATAACGTTTTCGCCTGCACCCCCAAATGGGAAATGTTACAATCCGGCCCTGCGATGGCTACAGTGCCATCAGGAAGGGACAGAAAGGGACCTTCATTGACATTTTACAGGTTGGCCTCATACCAAGGGCAATAAAACAAAGTCTAAAGTTATTTAGCCTCATTTTATAATTGGAATATTCATATTTTGAGCAAACAGAAGCTGTGTTAAGGACTTCTTAGTCCAGCCATTAGCTCCTGCTCTTTGTTGCTGTTCTTATGGTAACATACTGCGTAACAGTTTATCACAAGCATTGATTTATAATGGAGAACTGCACTTTTTTGAGGTATGTAGAAACTTTCCAATACAGGGAGTGATTTCTAAAATGTAATGTTTTGCAGATAGTCCTGGTCGGAGACCCCCATCAGCTGGGTCCCGTGGTGAAGTCCAAGCAGGCCCTGGCCTATGGCCTGGGGGTGTCTCTGTTAGAGAGGCTGATGACCAACCCACTGTACAGCCGACAGAGCTGGGGATACAACCCTAAGCTGGTCAGCAATAATACACACGCACACACACACACACACACACACAGGCTTCAGTTAGTTCTAAAACGTTTTTTTTTTTTTTTTTGTAGTTCTAACTAACAAAAATACATTGATTAGCTGCTGATTAGACTTCTAATCAAACAATCACATTTTTCTAATTAATTAGAACAACTCATGATGTCTTTATGCTTTATGCTATTCTGACCACATGTATTTGGTTAAAGAATATATACTGTACATGTATCAGCCTAAACTAAAGAAACAGTACTCTACTGAGCTCAAATAGTCTCTTTAAAAAAAGAAAAAAATCAAGCCTTATGTTTTATTCTTGATACATCATTATTATCTGGCATATCTTGCTTTGCAGTTGCTACTGTGCATGTGCAACTAACAACAGATTGTAGGGGAAGAGAGATGGATCACTCTTTAGTTACAACTAACGCTGCAAAAACTATGGTTAACCATGTTAAATTACAAAAACTCCAGTGATCCGTTGATGATCCAATTAATCTTTCTTTCTTTCTTTCTTTTCTTTCTTTTTTGTCATTTCCCACCAGGTGACCAAGCTGGTGGACAACTACCGCTCCCATGAGGCCTTGCTGTGCCTCCCGTCCAGGCTGTTCTACCACGGGGAGCTGTGCATGAAGGCCAGCCGGGCCACGGTGGACTCTCTGCTCCAGTGGACCAGCCTGCCACGCCGGGGCTTCCCTCTGCTCTTCCATGGGCTCAGGGTGAGGACAAGGACACCTCCAGTTGCACTTCATTTATTTACTGGTCCAGTCTGTTGTTTTTGTGGAAATAACCTGCTTATTATTGGATGTTTCCTCTACCCCCAAAAATAAGCTTAAAAATCAGAAGGGGGGGGGGGTCATAGGGATAACAGGAAGGCTTGGCCCAAATAATACTCGGCCCGAGTGTAGACAGAGTTGCGCTGTCGCAAACTCCATTCACTTCATGAGATGAGTCCAATGGTGGCTCTATTAAAGTTTCATAATGTTAATGATTTTTCTTTCAGGACCTTTTTTTTTTCTCAAAAAAGAAAATAAATAACTGTTGCAACATTTCGGCTGGTCAGAGTATTATTTGGTCCGAGCCTTCATGCATTCGCTATTGTTCAAATGCCCCTATTTCCCATCCGCTCCAAAATGCATTTGTTTTTGTTATTTTTACCCGAACATGTGAGTGTCATTGCGGAGAGACAATATTATTGCAATAAAAAGCACTTATTTGGAATGATGGAAATAGGCAGACTTCAGCAACATCCCATAGCCCCATTGTACACTTATGGCGGGGTCTATGTTTTTTAAAGTGCTGACATTGCTAACCATTGACCTAATAGAACACCGTCCCAGTTCAAATATGATTATTTTAGTTTGTCCCCTGAGTTCAATTGTCTAATATTAATCAGTGCTGTTTGTCCTCCATGGCAGGGCAAAGAGATGAGAGAGGGTTCCAACCCGTCCTGGTACAACCCAGTGGAGGCCGTCCAGGTCATGCGCTACTGCTGCCAGCTGGCCAAGAAGCTGTACAGGCCTGTGGACCCCGCAGACATCGGTGTCATCGCCCCCTACAGGAAACAAGTAACAAACAACCACAGCTTTTTCAATCTTGAGCCTCTTTGCTTCCCAAGTTTTAACCAGTGTCATACAAAAGGCTCTGTTCATTTCATGTAGCACAGTGGTTTTCCAAATGCTGTGATGGTGACAGGAAGGCTCTGCCCCGAGTATAGACAGTTACCCTATCATGAACTCAGTTTACGTCATGGGATCAGTCCAATGGCGGCTCTATCATCAAGTTGTGTTTCACCATGTTAATGATTTTTCCCCTGAGTGTTCACATTTGTACACATTTTAGAAATGTGCCCTCCTTTGTCCCTCTTTCAGGCAGCAACAACCCTCCCGAGAGCTCGGTTTTCTGACCCCTCAATGTTAACATTTCGGCTGGTCAGAGACAGAGTATTGTTTGAGCCGAGCCTTCATGTATTAATTTTGATTTCAAGGATACCCATATTGATGATGTACAAATATTACGCTCATGCTATCCATAAGGGGGGCCATTTGGGCAAATGTTTCAACCAAGGATCACGATTTCGGTTTGTTATTAGAGAAATTTAAAGATGAGTGTTAATTGATTTTAATGTACTAGTTTCTTTAGTTTTAGGGATTCTACATTTCAGAAGGCAACAAGGCAACGCTAATCTAAGTGCGGTACATGTCAAAACACTACCAGGCAAATCTAGCCTAACTGCATTACATTTCAAAAGGTGCATTTCAAAACGTTAAGGGAGGTGCCTTCCAATGTAAATGTAAATAAAGGGGAATGTGAGCAGGCCAAACAAAATGCCTGCAGTTTATAGACTTGTCTGACATTAACGAGTTCTATCAATAAATGTGCAATCTCATTATTACCATTACCAGTTATTTCTCCTAAATTAGTCCGGGACTAAACTCAACATCAAATGGTGGTCCTCCGAATAAATAGTGGGTCCTGGTATGCAAATGGTTGAAAACCCACTGCTCTAGCGCATTCTAGTGCATTCTGGAAGTGCCACTAGTGCATTTTAGATTTTTGGCACTTGGCAACACTGCACACGAATATGCATCTTCTATTCTCAACGGGTTTCTGTCTGTCTGTGTCTCTCTCTCCTCTCAGTCTGAGAAGATCAGTCTGCTGCTGAGCAAGGTGGGCTTGTCGGACATTAAAGTGGGCTCTGTGGAGGAGTTCCAGGGACAGGAGTACCTGGTCATCATCCTGAGCACTGTAAGTCATTGGTTTCTATGTCATTGCTTCCAAATTGGAAATCTGAAAATGAAAATATGGCACAAATCTCAAAATAGTTTGCGCCAGGGATCCCTCAGAAGAGATCTGTCTAACTTAAAACAATAATAATTATTATTATTATTTCAAATATTTACCTCCCAAATCACTTACTATAGACACTAAGACTAGACTAGACACTAAGCCAATTTGCTCGGACACTATGACGCAAAATGTTCCATTCATTGTCAATGGGAGTTTCTTCCAAGTAAAAGCAATAAGGTACAGAGTAGAGTTATGTGATGCCATTTGATTCTGGCATGTCTCTGGCTCCACCTTGTGGATTTGATCATGAATGCAGTCTAAACTTCTCCTGCCACAGTAATGGGGGATACATGCACTTAGTGAAGAGAACCGTTTCATATCAGAAAGGTTGCATAATCATGGGATTAACTGTGTTCGACAGTGTGTTTGTACTCACTGGCAACCGCATATGTCAAACTGTTTTTCCATTTTCAAGTAGGAGATCTATAAGCTCAAAAGGTCAATAGGAGTGGGACAGTTCACTTATCTGAGATTGAGATTCTTGATTGAGAGATTGAGATGTTGTGGTTCGATATCGATACTGTCCTATTTTGCAAATTGCTTTGCTTTTATCATACTAGAACATTTCTAGACAATATTGACCATGAAAAGTTCAATCCTATGATTCAATGTAGCCAGATAACCGTCAGTCGGTCCTTCTGACATGAACAATTAATAGATATTAATAAATATCAGAAAAGTTGATTTTGAACCTGGTGATACGATATTGATTTCATGGCATTAAGAAGACATTAGCCTGGCCTAACTTGAAATGGTTTTGGCCTAGGGGGGGCGGGGTGCCGTGGGATGCACACGGCAGATGAGCTGATTGGATTTGATCTCACTAACGTGTCGTCATCCCCGGCCCCTCCCCCGCTCTTCTACTGCTGTGCTACGTCACATCATTTGGAGCCACGCCCACCCCGGAAGGTTGACTTCCCCCTCTAGGCCACTGTGGGTAACAAACTAGTGTAACAAACTAGTCCAGGCTTTCCGTTTTCGTGAAACGCAAACGAAAATGAAAGCCTGGGTGTCGAGCCTAAGACCACATTGCATGTACTCCTGGGGCCGTACATTGCAGCACTGAGACATTTTCCTTGTCCCATCAACACACAGGTGCGTTCAAACGAGTCGTTACCTGCTAGCGACATGCAGAACGCCCTGGGCTTTCTGACCAACCCCAAGCGCTTCAATGTGGCCATCACCCGGCCCAAAGCCCTGCTCATCATCGCTGGAAACCCCCACATTCTCATTAGGGTGAGTGACCATGGAACTTCCTCTTTCTTTGGTGTGTCCTCCAGTTGAAAATATGCCTAAAAATAACATCAGAACACCAGCGGGGGAAAAGACACCCTTGTATTTTTGTATATAATTTGGGAAAATAAAAAAGAAACGGTGCTAGGAGGAGGCAAGAAGCCGTTGGGCTTATACGAGGCCTCCACCTATATACAATCTCCATCCAGACAATAAAACATGATTTAGATGGGTGACATTATTGCACAGTACACAGTAGGATAGCAGAACACAGGGCATGATTGTTTACAGCAAGATATCAAAATACTGATGATGAGACAAGACAAACTGGTTTAGAACAAACTTTGACAATATCTGTGCATAAATGTATAAATAATAAGTCATATAATGAGCCATACAAGGCTCTCATTAATCGAAGTATGCTTCAAATTGTTCTTAAATAGATTAAGTGAGACTAGCTGCTGATCAATACCTTATACAGTATATTAAGTGTGGTACGCCTGTATTTGAAAACTGGCCTGTACGCTAAAGGTGAGGATGGAGATTGGCCGCTTGCCTAATGTTGTAGTTGTGTATTTGAGAATTCGTTTTGAAGTAATTGTTTAATGGTTTTGGGATAATTCCAGATACAGGTGTTGGTATACCTGCTGGGCATTGCTGCCTGACGCACCTCCTCCAGTGCCGTTAGACAGGTGTACAGTGACACCTCGCAGAACACCTCACTGGGCTATACTGGGTCATCAGCTGGGGACCACCACTCATCAACGTTTCGCTCCTTTAACCCCAGTACGTCTCATGGTGGCGGAGCGATGACAGGGATCTCTCCCTGCCACCCCCTGCTGATGCCCTAGGTGTTCGCCCCCCAGTTCTTCTGCTTCCTCCTCAGCCACAGCCAGAAGCTGCCCTTCTCTGCCTCCTCAGCCAGCTCTCTCATGGCTCTCCGATGTTCTGCTCCTGTGCATCCCAGATCGCGGAGAAGCCGTGCCGTTGATGAACCCACGAAGCCCCTACAGCCAACCTCCACGGGGCAGATGACTGCTTTCCAGCCAGCCTCCCTGCACTCCGCTGCCAGCTCGGAGTACTTTGCCCGCTTCCGCTCGTAAGCTGCCTCCAACCCTTCCTCCCAGGGGACAGTGAGCTCAACCAGGAGGACCGTTTTGCACGCCTCTGACCACATGACGAGGTCTGGCCGCAGTGATGTTGCCACAATCTCCCTGGGGAACTGGAGCTGCTTTCCCAGGTCGACTCTCATGGTCCACTCGTTCCCCGGTGAGAGGAGTCTTGCTGGATCTCTCTGATGGGATGGTCTGACGCCCTCTCCAGCCCTTGCAAACTGGATGGAAAGGCGTCCTGGAGTGGAAGGTCTGCTGTTGGCCTCCTTACGGCACGCCTCTGACACCTCTGCCAGCTTTTTCAGCACTTGGTCGTGCCGCCATCTGTAGCGGCCTTGGGACAGCGCTGTTGTGCAGCCTGACAGGATGTGCTGGAGACTTGCGTTGATGGTGTTGCACAGGTGACAGGTCTCCTCCGTACCAAACCACTGGTTGATGTTTCGGGGACAGGGCAAGGTGTCATACGTCGCTCTGATCAGGAAGCTGAGCCTAGCTTGGGGAATCTTCCACAGGTCGGACCAGGACATAGACCTGCCTGCGAGACCTTCCCACGACGTCCAACGTCCTTGCTGGCCCTGGGAAACCGCTTTGATGTTAAGGCGTTCCTGCTCGGTTCTTGCCACCTCTGCCACCACCATGGCTCTTTGCTCCTCTCTGGAAGCCTTGGACCAGAACACGGGAGTATCGCCTCTCCCAAGGCCGGCTCGCCCCTCCTGAACTCTGCCCACCAGCTCCCGGTGCTTCAGCCTGCTGATCGCCATGTCGACCTCTTCCTGGGCTTTCCACTTTCTTCCAGTTCTTATCTGGGTGCCTGCTGCTCTCACCAGCTGGTCAGTGGATTCCCGCAGTTCCAGCACCAGTCGGGCCTTCTCCTGCTTGTAACCCACGCCGATGGATCGCAGTGGTAGCTGTAGCACGTTCCTGCCGAAGAGTCCTACGTCCGAGAGGCATCTTGGCAGTCCCAGCCACTTCCTGATGAACGTGTTAGCCAGCCCGTCCATCTTGCTCACCACTGAGGAGGGAATTTCGCTCATCTTCAGCGGCCACATCACCCTTTGGTACAGCACAAACTGGTAACACCACACCTTGTACTTCCCGGGTAGTTGGCTTTGATTGATCTTAGCCAGGCCGTCTGCGAGCTGCTTCCTCACCGTCTCCCCCATCTGCCTGTCAGAGAGCTCTGCTGTGTATGTACGCCCCAGGCTGCGCACAGGATGGTCTGCCAGCACAGGGATGTTCTCGCCACCCGCAACAAAAATGGTGTTGTCGCTTCTGACTCCTTTCCTGATAGAGAGACTGCGAGACTTGGGGGGTTTGATCTTCATCCTCGCCCAGCTCACCAGCTCGTCTACCCTCTTCAGCAGTCGTTTTGTGCATGCTGCTGTCTGGAGAATAGTGGTGATGTCATCCATGAAGCCTCTCACTGCTGGTAGGCGTTGACCTGATGGCAGTTTCACTCCTCCGACCATCTTCCTAGCCCCTATGAGGATGATCTCGAAGGCTGTGACAAACAGGATGGGTGAGATGGAACATCCCATGGCAATGCCTACCTCCAGCCGCTGCCAGCCTGTTGTGAAGTCCTGGTGGGTGCAGCACAACTGTAGGTCTCCAAAGTACTTGGCTACGAGGGCTCTGATGCAGACTGGGACATAGAAGAAATCCAACGCGAACTCGATGAGTTGGTGGGGGACCGACCCGTATGCATTGGCAAGGTCGAGCCACACAACATGCAGGTCACCTCTCTCTCGTTTCGCCCTTTGGATCTGCTCCCATATCACTGCGGAGTGCTCCACACAGCCTGGGAAACCTGGCACACCGGCCTTCTGGCAGCTGGTGTCGATATAGCCGTTGGTTATGAGGTAGCTGGTCAGTCTCTTGGCCAGGATGGAGAAGAAGATCTTCCCTTCAACATTCAGGAGGGCAATACTCCTAAACTGGCTGATCGCACTGGAATTCTGCTCCTTTGGGATGAAAACGGTGACGGCTCTCTGCCACTCTGAAGGGATGACTTGGTTCTTCCACGCCACTCTGAGCAGGTTCCAGAGATGTCTTAGGACCCCTGGGCAGTACTTGTACAGCTTGTATGGGATCCCGTTCGGGCCGGGTGCTGAGGCCGCTCTTGCCTTCCGGACCACCTCTGATACCTCGCTGAGTTTGGGGAGGGCAGCATTGAAATGGACGGCTGGGGGAGCTGGGCGAGGAACATACCCAGGGATCCCAGTGGCGTTGTCCTCGCCGGGTCACTGTACTGCTCCTTGATGTGATTCTCCAGCTCAGTTTTGGTAATCTCCAGCTTTCCACTTCTCTTGTCCTCTAGCAGCTGTCTCGCGTGGTTGAAGGGATTCTTGAAGAAGTTGCTCCTCTCTTTCTCCTTCCGCCTTCTTCGTTTGCGGATGCGCTCTGCCCTCCTCAGGCCGGCGAGATTTCTCCTCACCTCGTCCCACAGTGGCTTCAGGCCCTCCCTCTCCTCGCTGCTTGCCTTCCTCCACTGCTTTCGGAGTTGGCGCCGCCTCTTCACCAGCTGCTCAATCTCTCTCTCCCTCCTCCCCTTCTGCAGTGGGCCAGGTTTCCGTTTTTCAGCAGTTACTCCAAATCTGCCTCTGCATTCCTCATACAGGATTTCTCCAATGCGGTTCAGCTTGGATTCCACATGGCCCCGTAGTGAGTGCTCCAGGATAACGCTGAGGTCTTCATCCAACTTCCGCCAGACCGCAACTTCATTCGCCTTAGGCCATTTGACCCGTTGCCTCCTTCCCGGTTCTTTCTTTTCTGTCCTCTGGCTCTGCTCCTGGTTGTTGGGGTTGCTCTGTGTTCTGTGTGTGTCTTCATTGGTGCCACTCTCAGAAGCATTGTCATCCACCCTCGGCCGCCCTGTGTCCTCCTCCCGCCTCTCCTCAGCAGCGATGGATCCCTCAGCGCTGTGGTTTGCGACCTGGCTTTGGGTTCCTCTTGTCTGACCTGCGGTTGCAGTGCAATGTTGCTGCTGGCCTCCCTCCATGCACTTCTTTCTTCCCTGGTGGATACGCAGCCCTCTGAAGGTGGTCACCTTCTGCCACCCACACCTGCATCTTCTCATGATCCGTAAATCGTTGTCTGTGTCCGTTCCAGTCGTTACCAAGAAATCCGTCTGCTGTGGCCCATCTTCCACCCCGCCTCTCGGAGGGCCGTCGGGTTGTTTTTCCTTATTCTTCTTCGTAGTAAGTTAAGGGTGTCCCTTTTTGGGGACTAGTGGGTGAGGTAACTAGCCTTCCACTCCCGGTGCAGACTTTCCTGCAGTCAACCAGTCTTTCCTGGTCGTCTTCCAGACTTCCCTGGATGCCAACTGCCCTTTCGCAGTAGTCACTGGATTCCTCCAGATTGAACAATTCCAGATACAGGTGTTGGTATACCTGCTGGGCATTGCTGCCTGACGCACCTCCTCCAGTGCCGTTAGACAGGTGTACAGTGACACCTCGCAGAACACCTCACTGGGCTATACTGGGTCATCAGCTGGGGACCACCACTCATCAACGTTTCGCTCCTTTAACCCCAGTACGTCTCATGGTGGCGGATCGATGACAGGGATCTCTCCCTGCCACCCCCTGCTGATGCCCTAGGTGTTCGCCCCCCAGTTCTTCTGCTTCCTCCTCAGCCACAGCCAGAAGCTTGGGATAGAGTCTAGACCTCTTCAGCCTCCGTCTTAGCCCGTAGCAGTTTATGCAAACATAGAGCTTTTTTCATGTAAATATGCCCCCAATATTGTACAAAGGTATATGCACAGTTTAATTAGCTGATAGATGTCATACTGTTACGTTCTTCGCTTATGTATGATTCACATTATTTGCTTCATATATGGTTTATTGCCATGCCTATTGTTTTGTTTATTGCTTAATGTACAACGGTATGGATTAAGAGTGTCTGCTAAATGCCTACATCGTTTTCCTCCAGGATCCGTGCTTCAGAGCTCTACTAAAGTACAGCTTTGACAACGGGGCCTTCATTGGCTGTGACCCTCCAGCCTTTCTCAGGGAGTCAAGCAGGTAGAGAATGACTTACTCTGAATTCATTCATATTTTGTCTTGAAATTTGGGGGAATAGTTAAGTAATGTATACCAAATTATATGGATAGCATATTTTAATTTTGTGTTTGGGGTAAGAGACGCGATTCAGATGAATCAGGTCCTGCCTCCAAAACTCTGGAGTGCACTTTTCCATTGTAATCAGAACCGCAGACTTAACTCCCTATCTTCCACCACAGTCGGAAAACACACCTCTTCAGACTCCATCTCAGCCCATAGCAATTTGAATTACCTACCAACCCATAGTACTTGCAGCTCCATCTTAGGTAGTTTAGACCACAGACCCCCAAAACTAAAGATTTCTTTTACTTTTGTCCAATTCCAGGCTGGATTTCAAAGAAAACAAAACAAGTCAAACATACAGATCAAAATGACCATTAACCTTCTGCATTCTCTAGTTGTGTAGACTTGGGCTAATTCACATGATGATTATTTTAACATGAAACCAAATGGACCCTTGCAGGTCCATTTGGTTTCATGTTTACGCTCTGAAAGAGTTACATCTGGTTAACCAACTTTCCATCATTTTGCCTGGTACCCCCTGTAATCCTCTCGGGGACCTCTGGTGGTCCCTGGACCGCTGGTTAAAAACCACTGATATAAATAATTTAGTTTGTTGTTGTTGTTTTTTTGACACAGGGAACCAGAGGGACAAGATCACCCAAAGGTGGACATTCCTCACCCGACATCTGCCCTCATGCCTCTTACCAACTAGTTTGTATTTAACTTTGTTTTCTCTTTTCTCTTTTCTTTCTCTGCATCCTATCCTTTCTCTGCATCCCCATACTGAGTTGCAGAAGTCTTGTAATGTTCGCCCTGCATGAATCAAATGCAGCTAAAATAAATACAACGATGCTCACTGTGCAATCATTTGATTACATCATGTTATTGCCCTGATGTCCTTGCCTACCTATTTTGAGACCTATTTTCCTGTACAGCAGTGGTTCTCAACCATTTTGATTCCACGGACCACCATTATTCTGCACCTGAGCCACGGACCACCGTTTTGTGGACATTTTAGCCCCACAGACCACAAAAACTAAATACTTCTTTTGATTGTGTCCACAATTCCAGGCAGGACCGATTAGAAATGACCTTTAATCTTTAACATTCTCTAGTTGTGTAGACTTGTGGTAATTCAGATTAATATTTTAACGCTTTTTACGCTCTCAAAGAGTTACACCTGGCTAACCAGCTTTTCATAATTTAGCCTGGGGACCACCAGGAACTCTCTCAGGGACCACTGGTGGTCCCCAGACCACTGGTTGAAAATCACTGCTGTACAACACTGAAATTACTACCAAAAATACTTGCAAATCAATAACCTCACAACATGGACCATCTTTGGAACGTTTAACCTATAATGATGACTACAATGAAAATGGTTGTCTTGAGTGCGCAGGATTTGTTGAGGTCAGAACAACCTATGGAATGTGAGGAAGTGTGGCAGTGGGTGAAGTTTCTTGAGTGTACTGTACAGGGTTTGATGCCTGGCCATATAGACCCCAGGAAGAGTAGCTGCTGTCATGTACAGTAAGCTAATGGGGATCTATTAAACAAATGTGGATCGGGTCTTGAGCGTGCAGGTTTCGATGAGGTCAGACAAACTTGTGGAATATCTGAACATTCGGCTCAATATATGGAGATCTAATGCCATTGGGGCGATTGTATATGGAACGCATCACAAAGCGTGATGGATGGTGCTGTGACATGTCGCTAGGCGTAACGTCTCCAGGTGTGACTGACTGACGTGTTTGCAGGTTTTCATAGTCATCTGCGACCTGCGACCCACTAAAACATGCCACAATGCGCTGTTTCAAGCTTGTAGATCTTGCTGTTCTGCTGTCCTGGAATAGTAACCGTTTTAAACATGAGGTCTCCACCTGATGTATTACGCCAGAGCAGTTACATTTAGAGAAGAGTAGGTAAGGATGAATTGGCTAAAAATATTTTTTTTCCATTCCTGGAACCATTGAAATCAAATTGCCACACAATCTGTCTAGTTCATAGCCAGGTTCTTTAGCTGGTTACTTCACTTTATTGGCACATCACACCAATTGTTCTAAGATTGGGAGTATATACAAGATTACGCCGTCACAAACTCCGTTCACTTCATGGGATCAGTCCAATGTCGACTCTATCATCAAGTTGTTTCACCATGTCAATGATTTTTCTTTTTGGGCCCTTTTTTCTGAGTGTACAAATGGAACTGGGTCCATTTGGTTCCATTTGCACACTCTCAGGGGAAAAGAAAAAATGAGGCCCTCCCGAGAGCTCAGTTTTCGGACTCCTCAATGTCACAACGTTTCAGCTGGTCCGGTAGTATTATTTGGGCAGAGCCTTCATATATTACTTTATTCATGGATATTTTATACATTGGCTATCGATTATCCCTTCACGGCAAGCTTGGACATCTGCAATGGTGTGTGTGTGTGTGTGTGTGTTGCCTTCACGTCCGTTTAGCGCAGACATTCTCAAACCCTTCTCAGGCACTCGTCAGCAGTGTCTACTCAACTCGTCCTCGTTGTGGAGGCACCGTCTGCCAAGACACGGCCCATTACAGCAGACTGTATGTGACAATTGAGTGACAGTCAGCGTGGGGACTAGTCAGCCCTGCTGGAGCCTTTCAGGTGGAGAGGGGGGGGGGAGAGGGGGTGGGGGGTGGGGGGCAATCTGTAGAAGTCAGTCAATGGCCGTCTAAACGGAGCAGGGAAGGAGACGGCTTTCGTCTGTATGCTATGCAGCTGCCAGGTATAGGCCAGTGGTCTACTCCACACCACATGTACTGTACTGACTATCATGATAACTCTGCAAATTTGCAGATGTTATAGAGTTAAATACTCTGTAAAGGCTATACTTTTTTTTAAAACCACTTCAAGAAACCCGGCGTTAAAGGGGTATTCCAAAAACAAACAAAAAAAACTTTTGGTCATTTTATGGACTACTCAGTCTCATGTGAACACACCAGACAGCTCCTTTCAGTTTTTAGATATGTGATGTTCATTTTACAGCATCCACCTTCTTCCTATATTATTTTCAAATAATCTGTCATGGATCAAAATGGAGTTTTAAGTTATAATGGGTTTGTATAGGAAGGAGGTGGATACGCTAAAATGAACATCAAATATCAAAATCCTGAATGGAGTAACTGTCTGAGATATTCACATGAGAGTGAGTAGACCATAAAATTACAAAGTTTTTTTTTTTTTTTAAGTGTAATACCCCTTTAAGACTTTCTGTTGTTGGATGGAGACGGCCTGTGTGTCAGCATGAATTGTGTTGTCCTCATTACAAGGCTTTTAGCTCAATTACAAGCGCAATTGCATCTTCGTTTGTGATATTGCAGATAAACCCAATGCATTATAGCAAGGGTGGCCAGCCTGTGGCTCATGCCATGCGCCTCTTAAGGGGCTTCCACATGACAAGCGTCAGAAACCCTTGCCCTGGGGCAGCCATTCATTCCCTATGACAGTGGTGCGCAACCAGTCGGACTGATTCCAAGTAGACCACGGCCCACAGAGTTTGTTCAAACGGTGCGCCACTGTTCAATCCACTGCTGTTCATTTAGCCTATAGTGTCTGGACTTATCTATAGCGCGGCACAGTGGTATAATAACGTGAGGATAGTTGGCTGCCATCCATTGCTAGCTTAGTGTGTCTGCGCGCATGCACAAATGTACTTAGGTCACAAACGCAGTGTTGCACATGTTGGGACAGTAGAGCAGACACTTTTCTCTGTGGTTCATATTACGAAGGCAATTATGGCTATTGCTCACTCTGTCTGCCTGCCTGCCTTCCTGTCTGCCTGCCTGTCTCATTGCCTGCCTCATTGCCTGCCTGTCTGTCTCTGTCTGCCTGTCTGTCTCTGTCTGCCTGTCTGTCTGTCTGTCTCTGCCTACCTGCCTGTCTGTCTGTCTCTGCCTGCCTACTCGCCTACCTGTCTGTCTTTCTCTCTCTGCCTTCCTGCCTGCCTGCCTGTCTGTTCTTATAGCAGATCAAATTTGGAAGAGCTTTACCCATGATTGTCGTCTGCTGTGATTGGAAGGTATACCAACAGTATTGTTCTGCCTAAATATTCATCTTGTAACTGACTTTTTTTTACTATGATTGCACTGGTAGTATTTGTTCTCTGTGCATAAGGCTGTTGTACTTCAGCTTATGTTGACAAGCTGGTAGACTGGTAATGGTAGGTACTAAGCTCAGTGCATTAAGGTGTATGTGCATTGTGCAGGAATGGGGCAGGGGGGCATACATTACCAAGACAAACACGTCTACAAGACGGCATTAGGCCCAGCAAAAGCCCCCCACTGGGCTGCCGGCAGGGGGAGCTTGTATTACGTGTGGGGCCCCATTGTTCTCCCAAATTGGTCTGTGACACTAATTGCCCAGTTAGACCCCCTAGCCTAGCTGGCTGTCCCCTCGTCTGGTCCTATAGCCAGACCCCAGCCTCTGCTCATCATAACTAGGTTGTGAAGCATTGGAGAGTCCCTGGCTGGCTGGCTGAGTGATAGTGTTGGAGACGCAGGCTGGGAGTTAGAATGGGAGGAAATGACAAGAGGGGCCAGTCAGGCTGGGCTCCAGCCCAAACGCACAGCCAGGCTTGCTGGCTGGCTGGCTGGCTGGCTGGCTGGGATAGAGACCTCTGATTCAATTTGTGAGAGAGAGCCCTCAGGGCACAAGCCACCAAGATTCACATCTCTGCCTTGGAGACACTCTTAGTCTACACTGAACCTCCTCTTGTAGGTGATGTTGACTACAGTGTGTCTCCCTGCTTCTTACATATTACATATATACATTAAACTCAAAGCACAAAGCAAATGGGCACCGATTTGACGTCACAGGGAAACGGCAAAAAAAAAAAACTTCCTTCAAAACAATGTCCCATTTTGGATTAATACGTTGTTTTATTCAGCAGTTCGCTGTTGACTGCAAATATGTCCCAACTAAATATGGCTGACAATGCCCCACATGTGCCAGCATTAAGGCAGTTCACCATTAACTATATATATTTTTTAACTTGCGTACCCTGTTGTCAAAACTGTAGGTGGCAAGATCCACACACCGGCTATTAAACCACCATCTATTAAAGAAATCGAATATACACTTTACTTGTGTTTTGATAGACCAGCAGTATGAAACCCATACAACAAACGAAGATTAGAAGATTAGTCTGAACTTGTTAATACAGATACTTTTGGGGATTCAAAGGAAGGAGCTGCTGTCCTCAGTGCCACGTATAGGCCAATCTAACTTTATACACTAATGTTTATTTTGAACAATCTCAGCCTGTAACATTTAGCATGTGGATCTGAGTGAGTCTTATTGGCATATCAAAGCCAGGAGACACACTGCTCTGCTAATGAGTGTGTGTGGTGGGGGTGGGGGGGTCTCTTTTTAAGCCCCCCCCCCCCCCCTCTCTCTCCAATTAGTAAGTAGGTACTTGAGAAAGAGCCAAGCGATATGGAGGAGACTGGCTGTCTAAACACAGCTTTTCGCCTAAGCTTATGTTGATGTCTAGAAAAGATGTACCGTATCAATGATTTTCTATTCTCCTAATCTCACCACAGGAGTTTTTGACCACAGGAGTTTTTGAGATTTTATTCACACTGAAGAGTCGATACGAGTCGAATTTTTGTGTTTGAGTTTGTGTTAGGATTCTTATTATTTGTGCTCACGGCTCATTTACAAAAACACTGCACCCCCTCCAACTGCATATATTTTCTCATATTTTCATTTTTATATATATATATTTTTTGACACTTTAGCATCCATCTGACAATGGAAGATGGAAACTTATGTTTTCTCACGACAAAACATCTCCATTGAATACAATTACAGTGCAAATATTCTTTAAGCAATGCCGTATGGTAAACCATGCAGCTGTATGTAAACCATACAGCAAAGTACCACTGCAGTCACTCTGGAGCCTATAGAACATCCAGTCATAAAAATGTAAATGCCCATGGTTGTTGGCTGTACCGTCATCCAGTGAAAGCTGGTGGCTGCTTGGGCCCATTCATTGTCCCTCCACCAACCCCTGCATAACATACACTACGACCCCCCCCCCCTCTCCCTGTCTGCGGCCATCACAAAAAAACAAGCCGTTGTCTGCCAACAGGGTCGTCTCAGCGTCTTTTGATAGGTACTTGATAACAGACTAACTGACTGATGGAGCTAAATGGGGCTGGGCTTGTGCTATATAAAGGGCACCCAGAACAGCAGAGGAGTATCCATTCCCTCTGCAAAGCCTTGAACAGCAGAACTACCTCCTCCAGCACTACCTCCAGGACTTTGACTTTTATTATTTAGAATGGCTTTATTCTCCGTGTTGGCTCTCTTGGCACTGCTGTGCCCGTCGGCGATGCTGGTGCTGGCCTTCGACATGGGCCAGTCGACCCGCTGCATCCCCATCCCGGACCAGCTGAAGATCTGCAAGGACGTGGGCTACTCGGAGATGCGTCTGCCCAACCTGCTGGGCCACGGCAGCGTGGAGCGCGAGGTGGTCCCCCGCTCGGAGGACTGGAGGCCCCTCTTGGAGAGCGGCTGCCACCCCCAGGCCCAGGACTTCCTGTGCTCCCTCATCGCCCCGGTCTGCCTCGACACGTAAGGATGCGTTTCTTACCTTCTAATCCTTGGCATTATTTTGTTTGTTCTTTCTGTATTTCGTTTTTTAAAGGAGGGATGACATGAAATTCAACTTTTTATTTGTTAATAAAAATAAAATTATTATATAGTTATTATCTAGTTGGAACAATGATGATCATAGAGGAGCTTTAGTGTAAATTGCTCTCAGGAACAGGTCGTTTGATTTTGGCCTCATAATGATGTCATCAATGCACCCTGCTTTGTATAATTCCTCCTCGCCTTCGGTCTTCATTAAAAAAAAACATTTCCACTTAGTTTATAATTGCTGTTGATTTTCCAAGTTCTCATGGATTTTAAACAAGCCTGGTTTTATCTAGCATCAGTATTATAATGACTGTACTATAAAATATCCTGCATATCAGCGCCCCCACCACCTCTTTATAATTATCCGTTGCTCGATGTCTGACAGTTTTGCACCATTCTCTCGTTGCAGGTTTATCCAACCGTGTCGCAATCTGTGCGCGGCCGTGAGGGACAGCTGTGCCCCGGTGCTGGCCTGCCAGGGCCACGCCTGGCCTGAGGCCCTCAACTGTGATCGATTCCCCGACCAGGAAGATACCTGTCTCTCCCCGCACCCCAAACTCAGTCATTTCACCAAAGGTATACGCTTGTGACCATGTACATTTTAATTTCAGACTTATTCCAAGATAACATTTTTTTTTATAATGAACTGTCATGTTTGCTCATAATTATCACCCCCACTAAAAGTTTTTGCTCTTTTTACAGATCTACCAAAACCCGCATGTCAAAAATGCCCACCGTTGGTTCACTCCCCAGCAAAGAAAACCGTCCTGGATGCCTTGTGTCAGCATGACTTCGGTAAGCAACCGCTGCATATCTATGTGGACAATGTCATTTATTTCTGCACCTGTTTCTATTAGGGCATTTTAATTCAGTTGACACCACTATATTAATGGAAAGTATTTCATACAACCTAAGTTCCAAAAATCTTTTGTTGGTCAAATGCATTGGTAGTCGACAACAAAACAAAGTAATAGTATTATTGAACAAACCATTATGAATTATTATGTTGACTATTTAGCTAATTCCCTAGTAGTATTCATGAATATATTTGAAATCTAGAAAAAAAACAACTTACTCGATCAAGTCACTCAACTCAAATCTTTTCTCTCTCTCTCTCTCCACAGCTGTCACCGCTAAGCTGTACCGCCGCCGCCAGCCCTTGGGCGACCCAGAGTTCGAGATCGACGGCCGCGTGGAGTTCGTGCGCCAGGGCCCGCTGCTCCCGTACGACACGCAGCACCTGCTGCAGCAGTGGCTGCTGGTCAACCTGCGCTGCGCCCACACGCTGGTGCGCCCCGGCCGCTCACAGCTCTACCTCATCACCGGCGCCGTGCAGCCCGACGGCACCGCCGTGATCACCCGCCTCTTCCCCTGGCACAAGAAGGACACCAACATCGCCGTGGCAACCCGGAAATGGAGGCACCATATATGCTGAATGGACTAATAATAATGGATTACAGTGGAGTTTTCAGGGTATAATAGTATCGGGAGCTGGACTCAAGACAAAAAGATACCCTCTGCTGCCACCTGTGGATCACTTACAGTATCGCACCTACTGCTCCGAGCACATTGTATTGGAGTCAATGCACTGAAAGATTTGTACATATGAATGTAAACTATTTTAAATAATTTATTATGTATGTAGTTGTATATAGTGTATGCATGTATAGTTCTGTATTTATGAGTGTCTGTTGAAATTGACATAAAAATGATAATACATTTATATTTACTCAATATGTCTCCAATGTTTTTATTTATTAACAGAATTATTGCAAAGCTATTTTAGTCAATACTGGACAAATCATTAGGCATATTAGGTCTCTGCCCAGGCGACATATGGCCACATAATTCACCACAGTTACAGTAGGTTATTTAGATTCAGCTACAAGATTTAAAGGACCACTTCACCACTTTTCAATGTATCTTCATATAATAGGTCATTTTATTTTTGTACTCAGTCTGTGTCTTACAGGAGGACTGTGGACAATATTTTTGAAAAAAAATATTCATATTTTTATCATCGGAAGAAATGGCTGTCATTTTCGCATTGCAACCTCTTAGAAATAGAAAGCCTGCCGTTTCTATTAGCTTGGATTCACCATCGATGATGTCATTAGAGGATGGGTTTCTGAACTGTCCCCAGCCCTCCTGTGAGACACATACTGAGTAGTAGTGTTTTTATGTGCATTAGTGAGGTCGTATTATATGAAAATACGTTCAAAAGTGATGAGTAGTGTGTGGAATGTAGTCACTCCAGATTACTCTCAAAGAGCTAATTTCTCCGAGCTACCTTTCTACATGTTTATCTCTCACTGGTAACCAGAAGGCTCAGCCCAAATAATACTCGTCCCTTGGTTACGCTGTCACAAACTCTGTTCACTTCATGGGATCAGTCACATGGCGGCTCTATTATCAAGTTGTGTTTCACCATGTTAATGATTTTTGTTTTGGGACCTTCTTTTCTGGGTGTACAAATGGAACCGGGTCCATTTGGTTCACATTCACATTTTGTATCTTTTGTCCCTCTTTCAGGCTGCAACAGAGCTCAATTTTTCTGACCCCTTAGTGTCACACATATTTCGGCTGGTCCAAGTATTATTTGGGCCGAGCCTCCATGTAGCAGCTATTCCTCTCACTCTATTGTAGATTTCTTTCTTTTTATAGTCTCCGTGCAGCGTATTTGCTCTACATCAGGGGTTTTCAACCAGTGGTCCGGGGACCACCAGTGGTCCTTGAGAGTGTTCCAGGTGTTCCCCAGCTAAGTTGGTTAACCAGATGAAACTCTTGAGAACATAAAAATGAAACCAAATGGACCCTGGCGGGTCCATTTGGTTTCATTTTTACACTCTCAAGAGTTAAAAAAAATCATCATTTGAATTAGCCATTTTGGAATGTATGTTTTGCTTGTTTTCTTTCCAAAATCCAGCCTGGAATTGTGGACAAAAGCAAAATAAATCTTTAGATTTGGGGTCTGTGGGGCTAAAATGTCCTCAAATGGTGGTCCGTGGCTCAAATCCTGAATAAATGGTGTTCCCTGAGATGAAAAAGTTTGAAAACCCCCGCTCTACATGGACACCTACCTTCCCATCTAGAGTGTGTGTGTGTGTGTGTGTGTGTGTGTGTGTGTGTGTGCGTACACGTGCACGTACCGCTGTGGTGCAAGTGAGCTGGCTCATTGGTGCTCTCGTGCTTGAATGGGGTCCCCCCTCCCCTCCCCCGGGTCATTCATGCGACACAGAGAAGCTCATTAGAACTCTATAGACACACAATTGTGAGTCCCACATTAGAAACTTCCTCCTCTATGGCACAGACACTACACACAAAGTGCCAGTTTGCTGCTAAGCTAGGCCCATTGTCTCCCCTGATTCATAGAGTCTGGCCCTCCATTCACGTTATTAAGTTCGAGTGATGGAATATCAATTGAGTGTGCAATGGTCCGATATCTTTTTAAGAGGTTTTTTGGGGGGGAGAAAAGAGGCGGGGGCGGGTGGATCTTAGATGGGCCTGAAGAGCAGCTATAGCTTTCACATACCCTTTGTGGGGTGACTCTGAATGAAGCAACCCCGAGTTTTTTTTTCTTCTTCTTTTGCCTCCCCAATTCCTAAGAAGGACATCAAATAAATTCACATGAACTTGCTCTCAGGGTATTTTCCAAGACTTCCCTTCGTATGAGAATAGCCTAATTATATACCTCCCTCTCTCCCGGAGAGCTCTATTGGAAAACGGCATCATTAAGAAGGGCTGAATCTAAAATGATGAAATGCTGCTCTGAGCGCTGCTTTAGTGCTTTATTTTTATGTGCGCGTAAAGGCTGTGAGATCAAAATAGACTTCCACGGCAGGTATTAACGCATAGCGTGTCAACGGGGATAAAGGGCTTAAACAGGGCGTTCTTAGATTAGAAGCACCTCGGTTTTTATACCATGTTCTTCTGTCTTGCTGTGATATACTGTATGTGAGTTTTTTTTTTTTTTTTTTGCTTCATTGCAGGTCTACAAACCGTACCCTTCATGGACATTTTTTCTCATATGAGGTTTCTCTGGAAACCATATGTCTGAAACAAAAAATGTTTTTCAGGAGTATTCATATCCAAACATTAAAAAAGAAAAAAAAAAGGATTTTTCCCAGAACTTGGAGATCTTAAGATCTTTTTTTTTTTTTTTTTTTTTATCTCGTGGAGATCTCCAACATCTCCATGCTCAAAACGCTTGCCTTCACCACGTTTAGAGCTTGTGGATCTGTTACGGTTCATTATTTTACGTGATGCCGTATTATGTTCAAATAGATTTAGAACAAAAACCCTGGGTAAAGGGTAATATATGGAGATGAAAGTTTTCTTCCCCAAAACAATGTAAACATAGCTTTTCTCCTGTTTTTCATGAACAGATCAGTCTCCATCCATCTCCATCTAACACAAAAAGGCCTTTGGGGTCATAATCACAAGCAGGGAGTCCTTATGAACCATGTAAACAGGCACAAATCTGCACAAAGGTGTATATAGCACGCGTGCACACATACACACAGAACACGCGTGCTAAACACTCATCACACGATGCAGCGTCTTGCACAGCTTCCCCACCAGTCTGAGGGATAAAAAACCTCAAATTTGATTACAAGCCACCTTTGGCTCCCTTGCCAATGCAACAATAGGCCAAGCTGTCTGGACCAATTTTCATGCCCAGCATGAGGTATCAGACCCCCCAAACACCCCCCACCACCAACACCCCCAGCCAGTGTTGTGCTGCCCCCCCCCCCCCCCCCCCCCGTTTCTGTTGCCCTTGCTGTGCAGTATGATGTTGATCACTATTAGCTGGAACAGTCATTGTGGTTGTCACGTATAGTTACACCACAATGAAGTGTGTAGTTTTCTTGATTAATTTGATTAACATTTTTAACACAATTAAGCTATGTGCACACTGACTCGAGTCACTGACTGACTCACTGAGCATTTTCTCATTGATAAAAAAAAATGGGTAGAGCACAGTTTTACGGATACATATAGCTGTGTGTCTCCCTGTAACCAGAGCTATATAGTATAGCTCAAGAGATCAATAAGCATTTGGAGCTTGTAGATCACCTATTTTGATAAATATTTAAGAAATAAACAGACCCCCCCCCCCTTAACTTTGAAGCAGTGACTAATTTGGTCATTCAACAGCCCTAATATATATTAGGGATGTGACTTGATCAAAAAATAATCTAATTAATTTGAAGCTTTGTAATTAATCGCACATCAATATTTGACTCGAGAAGCATTAAAACAGGTTGGTATATAGCGTGTGAGTGAATTTTTCCAAATTAATATTTCTCATCCCACTGAGCCAAGCAAAGGCACCTGATTGGAGGGAACTGCCTGTAGATCTGAAGTCCCATTAAGTCTGCTAAAAAGGTTGGCCTTCTTGCTTCAAGTCCTGCTATGTTGAGGGTAAGGGTTAGAGATAGGGTTAGTAATTTCAGACCAATGGGAGGACGGAACAGTGGGAGTTTGGACTTTTTTAACCTGATTGGCTTCGAATTTTATTTTATTTTTTTTTTTTCGTGTTATTGTTTCTGTAATTAATGAATCAGTTAAAGTCCCAGCCCTAATATATATACAGTATAAAGAAAATCATGAATAATCACCATTCAAACCATGTCCAAAATATGCCATGTTTTCCTGTACAGGATTTGGACGAAAAAATCTGGTTATCTAAATATTTATCACATCTACTGGTGTATATCTCTGTAAAACCGTGCTCTACCCATTTTTCAATGAGAAAATGCTCAGTGGGTTGAGTCAGTGTACATAGGAGTTAATTGCGTTAAAACAATTTGATCAGATTAATAATAACAAAATTAATAAACCAGTTATTTTCAGTTATTTTCCCATTCTGCAGGTTACAAATGTATTGATCTTATTTCAAAATATCAGAATTCCAAGAATTCCCAGAATTCCATTTCCAAACAGCCAAAGTTTAAATGTGGCAAATGGGGCTGAATTCAGTAGTATGCTTGACCAAAAGTATAATTTATTAATTATTGCTTTTAGCATTATGGTAACGTTTAATTGGTTGTGTTGAAATTGAATGAACATATTTGAACTGTTGGGAAAGGACCCACAATCAATGAAAGCTTGAATGCTTTATGTTCATTCCCTTATAGTTGCCTTAGCAACAAGCTCTAAAACATTAGACACTTTGCACATAATAAAGTCGCGTGAGAAAAGAGACTCCTACACAACTGGGCTATATTTGATGTTTAATCGCGCCGGCTTGATGCTCATTCATGAGCAAACCTAGCTCAAAGTGATAGAAAGTAGCTCTGTCTGTGCATGTGCGTGCGCGTGCGTGCATGAGAGAATGAGTTGCTAAGTATTTAATAGGCCCATGGGTCTGTATGAGCCACAATGGAGACCTCTGGAAGGAGGCTGGTGAAAAGAGAAAACTATTTACTACTGTGGAGAAGAGAACTGTTTGGCGCACGTTAAACTATGGCCGGCGATGCATTGTCTCTGGTGTCTATCATTTAATAGGCCGCTTGACGTAATGAAAGAGAGCGGACCCACCTTCTGCCACTCCAGGGGAGAGAAAAAAAGGGACCCCAGGCCTTATCTGCATTGAGAAGCGGCATTTAGAGCCTCTCGTCCAATCACGGCACGGACTCCTATAGTAAAGGGGAAAAAGGGAAAAAAAAGGGGCAGAGAGTGCAGGCCCTAAAAAAAGAGGAAGAAGAGGAGAGCACTGTTGTTTTCTCTCCCTTCCAGACTTTAATGAAGTTTGGCCTGCGTTGGTCACTCCCCAAGGAGGGATTTAAAGGAGAATTTAGTGTCATTGAGCTGTGACTTGTTGAGAGAGAGAGAAGTGTCCAGGGTGTATCCGTGTGAAACAGGATGGTCTCGGGAGACGGCCACTGCCGCAAGAAGACGACGACGACGAAGAACATGGCCGGGTCTCCTCCTCCGCAGGGATTTGGGAGCACGGGGAAGAGCTTCCTCATTGACAATCTGCTGAGATCATCGGGGACATCGCCGTCGTCATCGACGACTGCAGAGGAGGAGAAGCTAAGCTATAATCATCATCACCGGAGGCAAGCGCCTTGTGGTGAATCCCCACAGCGGACGTCCTCGTGGGGCCTTCAGCATGGGACGTCCCCCGTCAGCAGCCATCAGGCCCAGCTACTGCTTCCACCACACTGTCAACAGGTCAAAGACCTGCTACGCGGCGGCGTCCCTTTTCTGCCAAACGCAGGTAAGCCAATGTCGTTTTGACACATCTAATTGCACCTCTTGAGTCTTCCTTCACCACTCCCTTCCCTGTCATTGTTAAAGGGGAATCCCATCCATTTTCAACATTTTACATGTCATTATTATACCTTAGAGATGTTGTGTGGACATGATGAAAAGCCCCCCCCCACCCCCTATTCTGTGTTTACCCAGAAATGGAGGTCTGAAGGAAATCCTTAGCATGGTGAAACACAACTGGATGACTTCATCAAGTTGTGTTTCACAATGTTAAGGATTTTTCTTTTAGGATTCTTTTAGGAAATCTTTTAGGATTTTTCTGGGAGTGTACAACTGGACACATTGTCCACATTTGTACACTCCCAGAAAAATGTTGACTGGAATTCCCCTTTAATGTCTTTATATGTGCCATCTGTCTTTCTTTTCTGTATCTCCTTTTTTGCAAAGAACAAAACAAAAACAAAATGTCACTATTGTCTCTTTACTTTGCTTACTCTAAGACAGTGGTTTTCAACCTTTTGGATACCAGGGCCCCAGTATTTATTCAGAATTTGAGCCACAGACCACTATTTGATGACAATTTTTGTCCCACAGACCCCAAAGCTAATGATTTCCTAAGCTAATGCTTTTGTCCAACAATTCCAGGCTGGATTTGGGAAACAAAACAGGCAAAACATACATATCAAAATGACCATTATATTTCTACATTCTCAACTTTCCATCATTTAGCTGTAGCTCTCTCAAGGACCACTGGTTTAAAACTAAGCATAGTTGATTATTCTGTTTACAATGCCTATGTTCATTGTCTATTATAAATTTGTCAAACCACTGTGTCTGTATAATCACAAACCATGTTTTATTTCCATGGCCTGCCATTAACTGTAAACGCTCATCTAGTAGAACTGTACAGACAACTATGCACCTAAATGAGCAATACATACAGCAATACACAAATATACACAATATTTCATAATTAGTTTAAATTAAATTGTATTGTAAAAAAAAATATTATCTTCACATCACATGAGCTTTTATATTTATACAGAAGTATTTGAGTCGTCTAAGTAATTTAATTTGTTACAAATCAAGTAACTTCATTTGAATTTGTACTTGGTGGTTAATGTGTTGTGAACTTTTCTTCTCTGCATTGATATACGTTGCAAATGATGCTGTCATTCACAGTTTTGTGTGTAATTTTAATAAGCAAACTTAACTACGGTAGTATAAAATTCAGCCACTTCAGGGTACACAGATAGTACTAGATAGATTATGAACAGAATATGTAGCATTTGGTTTTGAGTCTATTCATTGAATGGTCCCAGTAAGTTAGTAACTCTTAAAAGTAAATTAGTAGATAGCGTAAGGTTGTTTTTATTGATCTTTATTTTTATATATATATATATATATATATATATATATATATATATATATATATATATATATATATATATATATATATATATATATATATATATATATATATATATATATATATATATATTTTTTTTTTTTTTTTTTTTTTCAGAGTGATCAATGGCGTAAACTAACAAAATACTTGTACTCAAGTACAAAAATAGCCAGATAACTACCAGCACACAACAAGTCACACTGTGGACCTGGTATGGAACTATCATTTCTACTTTTTTGGTAGTCTACTTTAAGTCACCTATGATTCTATTGGTGGAAGACCATTTCTTCCACCAATGAGAATCTGCTACAAAATAAATGAGCATTAGGGTAAAATGCATGTAGGTTTTTCCATAGCATACTGTAGCCTAGCATGTGATATATATCAATGTGTTGATACTGCAAAACTAATTAGATTAGATGAACAGAATATATGCCCTGTTAAATCTGCAATCTGGGATCCAAGATATTTGGATCAATCTGTATAAACTACACTAGAGCATGTGTGTTATACTTGGTCAGGCGCAGTGGTTGGAATGAGGTCTGAGTTGGAGATACATAGTCTTGATGTCACAGACAGATATACTAGCACAGTGGTTTTCAACCAGGTGTCCAGGGACCACCAGTGATCTTTGAGAGGCTTCCAGGTGGTCCCCAGCTAAGTTGGTTAACCAGGTGAAACGTCGATATTATAAGGGTTATAATATTCATCTAAATAAGCACTACTTTAACACAATTAGAGAATGTAGAAGAATGGTAACTTTGATCTGTATGTTTGCCGGTTTGGAAAAAAGATCCATCCTGGAATTCCAGACAGAACCAAAATAAATCTTTAGTTTTGGGTCTGTGGCGTGAAAATGACATCAAATGGTGGTCCGTGGCTCAAATGCTGAATAAATAGTGGGTCCTGGGGTCAAAAAGGTTGAAAACCACTGCACATAGAATGTATAGTACATTGAGAAATGTATGATAAATTTACTGCTTGACAAGTTGACATACATCTGACCATCCTCCAATACCCTCTGCTTTGGGCAGTGACCAGGCTTTTCTGTTCGCAGATGAGTAATGGACAGAGGCTAGGGGGCATAGAAACAGGTTATAAAGTGTCTGCCAACCATTGTGGTGGTTGTGGGTTCAAATCCACCACGGTGTCCGTCCATACGCACTGACCATTTTTTATGGTCTATTAGCCCACAAAAAATACTAGATGTCATGATTCTTATAACTTACAAAATGATATACGTTTCACTTTACAAGAAATACTATGGATCTTATATCTATTTGGCATGTATAATTCTTATAAATTACAACATTATATAGCATATACATAACATACATAAACACTATGGATCTTATATCAACTTGTTTTTTAACTTAACTTGATTGTATGAAAGATGCCACCATAGGCATTAGGCAGATCTAGAAATCATGGGGCCCTGGGCCATGGCCATTTATTGAATAAAATGAATGAGTCCATTGTTAAGAACAGTCAGAGGTTTACCGAGGATTTTGATATTGAAAGGGCCCTGTCAGCACACATTTATATGTACTGTACATGCACACGCAGGTGTAAAAATAGATAATTGCTGGTATTCTCAAATGCTATGGTGTAGCCAGGTGTGGTGTAAGTCTTACTCACATGCAATGAAAGGTCTGAGACCTTGTGTGTACGCCAAAAGCCTGTACCACCATACCTGTGCCAGGGCTTACAAAATAATTACCCATAATAATTGAAACCAGCCATCAAGCGCTTCAACTTGGATGAAGAAAGCAGGGGAGTACAGTAACATTTGAATTGGGGCGTCAGGTAATTTCTGGACTTTTTGAATTGCAGGTTTTAATTATTCTGGTTAATTATTTGGAAAGCCCAGGCCCAGGTCTGGTGGTACAGGATTTTGGCCTACACACAAGGCCCCAGACCTGATTTGCTGCCACGCAGCCGATGAGAAGACTTACACCATACCTGGCTACACCATAGCGATCGAGAATACCAGCCAATGACGTTGGAATAGCATTGTCATCTATAAATACACGTAGAAACAGTGTTGTTTCAACATCTAATCCAATTGTAGACCTCAAAAAAGACTGTTTTCAACCCATTTAGATTTTTCCTAAAAGAAAACTGTTGCTCAGGGGGTGTGGACCCAGTTGGCCTGTGTCTGGAGATCATTGTGTGCTCAGAATGCACATGTAGTGGCAGCACGCAGCAGGGAGTGCATGGTGGGAGGGTTGGATGAAGCAGGCTGTGTGGTATAATGTGCTTCTCGCTGGCAGATGATGTGTAACCAATTAACCTTTTGTTTTCAAAATACTTTATTTTAGTGCTTAAATTGCAAAGATTGAATTGAATTCGTGCATTCAGCTATTCTGAATGTATTGCAATTTTTGTAAAACACATCTTTTCATATTACCTGTGTAGATTCTGTTCAGAAATCCCACAATTTGTTACACAGTATCTCTACTAGTCATGTGCTCATGACGGATGTGTCCCATATTTCATATGCTATCCTAGCTGCCTATAATTCACTTTCAAGTTTGCAAGATTGGCCTGTTTAGAACAAAAAGCATTAATTAGAATGAGAAAATGAGACTGAGAAAAACACCAACAGGTGGATATTCACAAACCACATTTTTGGACAAAATAAACCTAAAATCATCCCAATGCGAAACTCATAGCAAGAAATGATGCCCTTTTAACATTAGCCTATTATAGCCACAACCTGACCTGGCCTGGTGGAGACCTGTGCCCAGAAGGGCACTTTTCTAGTTTGTTACTGTGTTATGCTGATAACACAAATTCTGTGTTAGCTGATACCTATGCCGAATACCAATAGCAGTGTTGTGTTCAATGGTTACACTCTCAAGAGTTAAAATATTCGCCATTTGAATTAGCACAAATCTACACAACTAGAGATTGTAGATAAAAACAGAAGAAATCTTTGGGTTTTGGTCTGTGGGTCTGCTAACATGCCATCAAATGGTGGTCCGTGGCTCAAATGCTGAATAAAAAGTTTGAAAACCACTGCGATACGGCATCGGGACTTCCCTAATTCCAATAGACCTTTAGGTAAGCCCCGCCCTTTTGTCCACGCTAGGACACTTTCCAGCCGGGCTCATTCATTCGGATGTAAATATCATGGACTTTACACACTAAATGCTGGTTCGTTTTTGGAACCAGACCTTCAGAATCTCTTCCAAATCCATCAACAAGACATGTCCTATGAAGTGGAAAAATGTGTGTGCGGCATTTTTTTTTTTTTTTTTAAACAATGTTTTATCATATAGGAAAGCTTTTGGTGGAGAGGTTTGTCTATCACATGTTATGGTTAGCTTTGATGGGACCATAGCAGTTTGGGTAGGGGGCCTAGGGGCTTATCTAAAGTTCTATTCAGTAACGGGACATGTGTAATAATGATGAAAATGATGAAACCCTGTACTTTGTAATGTGTTTCCCCTGCAGGTGTGCAAGTGCAGCTGAGCAGCAGCAGTGTTTTCCTGCAGGGTCCGGCTGCGCAGCAGCAGCGGCAGCAGCAGCAGCAGCAATACCTCCTGGCGGCCTGCTGCGGTGGGTCCAGTCCGCCTCCCGTTGTGGTCTTCCCCAGTGAGTGTTTTGGTGTTGCGTTGGCCTCATCAGCCACGCATCGGCTCCCCTCTATAGAGGCCCTCGCCGCGGGGGGTGGGATGCGAGGGGGGGCTCTGTCGTCTTTGCTTTCTGCAGCTAATTACCGATGCTACGCCAAGGAGCTAATTCTCCGCTCAACTCCTGCGCGGTGCTATTCATGGGCATTCACGGTTGTTTAGGGGGTTTGCATGGGGACGTGGGGTGAGGTGGGGTGGGGTGTTGTGGAGGAGACCCCCCAATCCCGCTTTGTATTCTCGGATACACACACTTTCGCTGGTAGATGTGTGTGCGGACCTAACGCATATCTTGTCTTCTGTCAGATTAAGATTACATTTATCAGGCCTGCCTGCTCTTGATGCCGAGTGGAGGGGAGGTTGTTTTAAAGCTATTATGACATAAAAAAAATTGCACCCCAAAAAACGTGACCTTTTTACATGGATCAGATTTCCTGTGCTCTGGAGTTTTCTCTCTCCAACAAGTGTGTGATGTCACTTTCTGCAAATCCCCATATTTGTCAATGGGATTTGCCTGCAGATGTCACTGTTTTGCTTCATGTTTTCACCTCGAAAGCCTTCAAAACCCCACAGAAAACTCCAGACCATGGAATATATCCACTGAATGGTCAAAGGTCAGATTTTCCGGGTCAGGTAACAAATGCCACAAAAAAAAACCTTTAAAAGTTTGTATTTCCGCCCCTCACATTCAAATGTTTGAAAGTAAAAATAAATTAAAAAATGGAAAATGGCTTTAGTTTTTTTGTTTCTGACAAAATATGAACGCTCCAGAGCAAAATCCAAACACAATTCTCACTCTCTATGAGTGTGTTATTCGTGCATGCAATCATCAAAAAGTAGGGATGTCCCGATATCGTATTGGTTTTGGAAAAAGTATTGGATCGGCCTTTTGTTGTCATATCCGTATCGGCAAATACGGTATGTGTATCAGAAAAGTATCAGTATCGGATTCTTATTTGACATTGTCGGATCATATTGGTATTGGCAAATATGCCAGTCTTACCACAGATCCAACACGGGGGTAAAGGGGGTGACATTATGGCAGTGACATACAATCCCGATCAAGATATCGGGATCGGATTGTAAATTTAGAAAAGTGGCAGTGGGACATCCCTGAAGAAAAAGTATAGTTCCGTTCTTCCATTGACATTCTGCACAGCACTCAGTAGGGTTAATTTGTTACCCGTTTGTACCTCCCGAGTGTGACCAAACGTGAAAAAAATGAACCCCGAGGGTTCCATCTAGTCTCTCTCAAGTTAAATTAACATTAATACGGTCTTATCAGGGGGGGCTATAAAGGCGACGGTCGCTACATCCAATGATGTCAGTCAAGTGAGGTAGTAGAAAACAGCACGGTGGTGGTTCATAAAGGCTTCAACCCCCCCCACCCCCTGGCCCTTTCGCCGCTATATATACCCTTAATGGGCTGACACTTTCCCACAGTGCCCGGCAACGCAACAATGCCAGGGCCTGGTCCGTGACCAATCGCCACTTTCGCTCCAGCAATCCACACGCGACCCCGCTGCAATTTTTCAACGCAGCAGCAATGAACTCCGCTGAGCGAGCGAGCGATCGCGCACAAAAAAAAGACTCTGCATCCCATTCCTCTACAGAAGAAGAACAGGGGCTGTGCCAAGGGGGGAACACCCACCCCTTAGCCCCCCTATTGTGTGTGGTTAAAGAGCCTAGCCGAATCAACCCCCTCCTTTCACCCCCGCCCTGATCCCGTCCTTCTATGTCCATTCGAGGCTTCTTCTTCTTCTCCGCTGGGACCATAAAGCATTCATTGAAGGTGATTTTAATAGACCTAGAGATGTATATTCGAGATCATCTTCCCATACAAAACCGCCTGCTTCATACCTGCGCATGAAAAAAGATTTAGTGCCAGGGGCACTGAGCCGGGGAGAAGGCCTTTGCCCCATTGTTGGACGTCCCACAGAGGGCCACATGGGGAGAGAGAGAGAGACACACACACACGTAGCCCCCTCGGCGACTGACCCGGTAATCTGCCGTTTAAGTGGAAGCCTTTGTGTCCCCAATAGGGGAGTGAAGAGCGTGTCCGAGCCTGTTACGCGCTCCCTGGAGGTGGTCTTGTGTGCAGATTTGTCGTACAGATTAAAAAGGCAACGCTGAATGGGTCCGGGATAAATCGTCCCACTTGACTTTTTGTGGTGCGTGCACCTGTGAGTGAAGCAGCGTGGGATTGGGCCCTCAAGAGTTCACCAAATTCCCCTTTTTAAACCCAGTGGAAAAGGCCTTTTCTATTCTCTCTTTAGTCACCCCCAGTTTGTTAAATTGGACAGATTGGAGAACCCCCCCCTCCGTGAGCGGAGAATGAGTGATAAAGTAAGTGTGGCCAAAAACGAGTGTCGTTTGGGGATTGAAAAGCGAGTCGATTTGGTACAGTGTGAAAGTGCACATTTTAGTTTTTTCACGTGGACGCTTGCTTTGTCCACGTGAAAACGATCGGGAAAAAAAACAGGAAAAAACGGTGTTCGCCAGGACTCTAGTCTTTTGATGTAGATCAAATATCTGCTGAAAGCTGAATCTATCATTTACAAAAACTTAAAGAATAGAATGATTAAGCACATTCACAATTAGATGATCAGGGTGCAATACAATGCTTAGTAATGTATGAATAATGCTTTAATAATGATAACTTAAGTATTCTATTAATGCTTAACAAATGCTGAATAATGTACAGATGAATTACTTATAATTGTGTTTATTAATGCTTAGTAATGCATAATGAAACATGATTTACTAATGATTAATCCATGATTAATCATTAACTAATGGTTAATAGTGCATAAAAAGTGCTACCAATGGTTGATATAAAAGCGTATAATGCATGGTTTTGTGAGCTTGTCAATGTGCACATTTTCCCATTACGTATAAGAATGCAAAAAATTGCAAGGGTTAGTGGTGGTTATGGTTTTAGCCATCTTGCTACTTAGTACATAACTTCTTGTAACTTTATGTTGTCCGATGATGAAACATTAAGGATTATTTTCATGGTGTCAAGCTGTCAACCTGGTTGCAATGCATTCACAAAGCAATGTTGTCTCGTGTTTGTCACTTGTCTCCTGCCTATTGTGTGATGAAGCCTAAAGGGGCCCCTTGGCCCAAAAGCAGATTGAACAAAACATGAAAATATACATGTGTCCGATGAAACGTTAACATATTATTTTCATAGTTCCAAGCTGTCAACCTGGTAGCCAGGGGGTGTTACCAGGGGTGTTTTTGCCATTAGGCAGACGAAGCAGTTGCCTGGGGCAACCGGAGCGACTGCCAGACATGCTTTAAAAGGATCCCAGGCTAATAAGCCTCATATGGATACATACATTATACTTGTCCTCTAAAAATAGTCCATATTTTTATCCCTTGGGGGGCTCCCTTTTATTGTGCCTGTCATAAGTATGATGTCACAGGAGAAGGACAATCTTGCCTGGGGCTCCAAATTTCATAGAAACACCACTGAAGCGTGACATATTATTTTCATAGTTTCAAGCTGCCAACCTGGTTGCCAGGTTGGGTGTTTACAATGGGGTTACAATGCATTCACAAAGCAATTGTGTCCTCCTCCACCCTCCTTTGTCCATCACATAGAGGAAGCCAACCTTTCGATGTGGCCCCACAACCTGAGCACCAAGACCCGCCGAGGGATCCTGCGGCGGGCCGTGTTCTCTGACGACCAGCGGAAGGAGCTGGAGAGGACGTTCCGGAGACAGAAGTACATCAGCAAGACGGACAGGAACAAACTGGCGGCTCACCTCAGCCTCAAGGAGTCCCAGGTAATGGTGAATCCATAATATACCATCAAAGCCAGGCAGAAATGTGTGTGTCTGAGTGAGTGAGTGAGTGAGTGAGTGAGCTAAAATATGCAAATATGTTCACTTGCCATAGTGTATATGGGAAGTGAACAGTGTTTTACTGTACGAACACGCAGCTACCTTACTACGACTGAGTTCTCAAGCGTTTTTATGTCAAGGACCCCCCCCCCCCCCCCCCCAATTGACAGATATTTGGCTCCGAAAACACCATGTTACTTTTCCCTACAGGTTCAGAAATAGCTGATGTACAATGTTGTATTCCTTGGTTGATGTATGTCATTGTTTTATACAAAGTGTTATATTCTATTGTTGCTATTGTTGTCTTCAGGCCCCCTTCAAAGACAAGATGCTACATCAGGGCTCATTCTTCATAATCAAAGAACTCAAACAGTCCCATATCAAAAGGAAAAAAGGGCCGTGGATTACTCTTGACTTTAGTTGAGGACTCGAAATGTGCAATAACAAAGGTGCTCTTCGGTTGCATTGGACAGAATGTCAGGGTAAAAGCCTTCATTGTCATGGCCTATAATGACACTGATAACTCACTGCATTGAGTTCAAAACAGGCCCGGATGTAACATTTCCCAATTGGCCATGGGCGATGAAGCTGCACCCATACCATCTTTGGTTACAGGATGTTCACAGTTGTAGTTAGTTAGTAGTGTAGTGTTTCAAATCGTTAAATATAAGCACTTTAATTTCAATTGAAATTAGGGTTGTTTTGCGTGCCATCATGTTTGGTGGGGCAGTCTGGGCATTTAGGGGGGCATTGCCCTCCCCCATGCCCATGCCTAGATCCAGCCTTGGTTCAAAGCTATGATGGAATAAACCCATGCATAGACTAACGGTCCCATTATCATCTTCAGGATATCCCACAAAAAGAAAGTCTCTAAATGTCAATCTATCCTCCTGGTTATGTATACTGTATCTAGGTGAAGATCTGGTTCCAGAACCGCAGGATGAAGTGGAGGAACTGCAAGGAGAAGGAGGTCCAAAGCGCGCGTTCTCCCATGGACGAGCTGTTGGCCCAGGGCCTCTCTCCGGAGCACAAACCCCCAGAAGAAGCAGCAGCAGCAGCTGTGCCGTTAACCCCGCCGTCGGTCCGACCATCGTCTTCACAGAACAACAACACTGCCAGGGAAAGGGAGAAGGAAAGGGAGTCGTCGTCCTCGCCAGCAGCAGAGCTTTCCCTGCTGCACTACAACTCCTCCTCCTGCCTCCCTGGAAAGACCTGTACGCAACCTGAGACTCTGACACATCATCATCATCATCCGCTAAGTCCACTCTGATCTGCTGCTGCCCCCCAGATCTCCTTGTCTTCATATATGAGGTTCGACTATACGAGGGATGCCCAAAAGGTAGATGGTGATCTACCAGTAGATCACACAGGCGGTGCAGGTAGATCACATGACAGTCCCCCCAGCACTTGGACCCTTATACTGTAGATCTGTAACTCTCGAGAGCGTTAAAATTTTACACTCTCAAGAGTTAAATTATATTTAAACATCTGAATTACATAATTTTCAAGGGTCCACAGAAAGTTTTGCCAGTTCTCTTTCCCAATTGTGAAAACGTGAAAGTTCTTAGTTTTGGGTGCAAGAAACTAAACTCAACGTCACAAACTGTCAACTCAAATCTCAAATACTGTTTTCAAACATCAGTAATGGCATATACAGGGAAACCTTCCAATTCTCCCCCTTTATTTTTCATTATAATTGCATTGTTCTTAAACACTATAGGGTGTTGAAATGGATTTTCATAATGGAATAATCACATTTCTGATGTGTAGATCTTGTTGAGCCGGTCATACTGAAAGTAGCTCTCAAGTAAAAAAAGTGTGGGCACCGCTGGACTATACAGTGCTATAGTGTCACACAAACTTTGCGATGCATTGTGAGCTTGTAAATCGGCCATTCTCCGCGAATACCTGAATGTGAAGCATTTTTGCCTGATATTTATGCTATATCCTATTATTACAAAACAATCTAAAATAAAGATGAAGTCGATGTAGAAGAGCCACCATTGGACTGATCCCATCAAGTGAACAGAGTTTGCGACGGCGGTAAGACCTATACTCGGGGCCGACTTTTACTTAGGCCGAGCCATCCTGTTAACTTTTCCTCTAATCTATGTTTGTGCGACACTGTAGTGTATGGCAAAGTAGTAGGGGCCTTCACAAAGTCCACAAAAACACCAACGTTGAAATACATTGGAGATATACGAGATGCCTGCCCTTGACAGTGACGCTATTATGTGAAGCATTTTCCTGGTGCTCTTATTCAGAGTTTCAGTGGACACACTCAGCCAGGACATAGACATTGTTCATTATTAGCTGAATGAGACAGAGCATGGCTGTGACATGGATACCTTGCCAGCCAAGCCAAGTCTGTAAGAGAGAGAGAGAGAGAGAGTTAACAAATGTGTATCTGGATCAAAAACACATAGCAAAGACTAACACTTATAATAATCGGTGTATATCTCTACATTTTGTCTTGGATACCGTAAGAACACGGCAGCTGATGGAGAAGTTCTAATCTAGGCACGTCCAAGTGAAGTTGCCTCAAAATTGCCCCCATATACAGTAAATGTGAAATAAGTAGAATAGGGGTGTAACGATATAGTAATTGCATCAAAAAAATCGATTTTTTATTTTAAGAATAAGAAGAAAGGTATATCGACAGTAAACTTGACAACAGCAACATTGATTATGTATCGTATCGTTCCTTCGTATCGTACGTATGGAATCGCTGTTAAAATGTATCGTTACACCCCTATATGGTATACTAACGTTACTTTATGCTTACATTAAATTGTCAGTTTATGCTTACATTAAAGGGTCATCTGGGGACCCCCCAAAAATCGTGTGGGGACTCCCTTGGGATCCTGATGCACAGACTGAGAATCATGTGTTCTATATTGTGGAACAACAATCGGCAGATACTCGAAATGTAATGATCACAGTTGATTCAGGAGTAAAGAAACGCGATTGGGATATTTTTTTTCCCCCTGAAAAGTAAAGCTCTTGGACTCCCACCAGCAAAGATTTCCATTAGCTACTTATCACTGTAAGAGGCTTTCACCTCCATTATGTCATATTTACTGAGCTTTACACTAAAGCTGTGTTTATTATTATTATAAATAATTTGAAGTCAAATTACATACATTTTGTACATTTATCTTTTATTTGTTTCTTTTTCTTTTTTTTTTTTTTTTTTACTTTGATACCTGTATTGACTGTAAATAAAAATCTTTCAGGAAGCCCTGACTATTGGCTGATCTTCACATCTAGGACGTCAATCAACCCACTGGTATATCAGAACATTATGCACATATTCCACCTCTTCCATAGACATCCACATGGAAGAGGTGGAATATCTAGCCTCTTCCAGGCAAGATATTCCTCATTTCGAGACAAGGAACGGAGTGCACTCTCCAAAAGATGCTCGGCGCGACGACGAATCACGGCATTTCAAGTTAGATTTACACCTCTTTGGAGTGAGAGGACCAGGATCCAAATTAATATACTGTGCATAGCAGGGGTGCCCAAAAGGTAGATCAAGATCTACCAGTAGATGACATAGCCTGTGCAGGTAGTTCACATGGCATGACCCTAAAACATATACTGTATGATTTAAATATAAAACAGGCATATACCACTTGAATTAAGGTGACTTGGCCTGATTGTCTTCAAGAGCATATTGAGCATAAATTTACAAAGCTTACAAATTACAAAGTTATGTACCTAAAATAACTAGGGCTCCTTTTTCATCACACTCTAAAGTCTAAACCTCTTATCTCTAACTTCTATGCCTTTTTTTTTTTTTTTTTACTATTAAAAAAAAAAAAGTTTAGTTCAACGTGCCATGAGCTTGTAGACTGGCCATTTTAACTATTGAAAATGTTTTTTTTTAAATAGCTTAAAAGGCAAAGAAGTTAAGGGATAAGAGGTTTAGCGCTGATGAAAATCTAGGCCCTAATTCCATTTGTACCCTTGTAACATCACCACAATTCCAATGGTGCATTTGGCCGGTCATTTAAAAAAAAGCAAAGGGATAACAATTATTTTTGGCTGGTATAGTTCGCATTTGGCCGGTCATTTCAAAAGTAGGCTTAACTCCCAAGTAAAAAAAAAGAGTGCGCGTATGGTGTATATAAACCTTCTCTTCTGGGGGGAGAGGGTGATCCTTCATTTGGCACAAAACAATTTGTGCCAAATGGCTGTACCAAATACATGTGCATTTGGGGGTGGGGAATGACAACTTGACAAGGGAGACAGACAATGTGTCACACTTATTGATTCACATTTAGTGGCAGTGGTGCCATGCTGTGTTCAGATACACTGTCCACAAGATGGCGCTGAGAGAATGAAATAGAGCCTACAGTGCACAGTATCAAGTCTATTCTAGAGCTCCCATGGAGAAAGCAGCACAGAGCAGTAGTCCATTCATTAATCGACATTAGCTGCCCTCAGTCATATCATATAATTTGCCTAAGGTAATTCTTTGGCCAAATTGACATTTCTGCCTTTCCCATACTGGTGCTAGATTGTGCCTGTTACGTCTTACCTGATGTCCACAGAATAGGGAAAGAAGTGTAAACTATGAAGCTTGCACTTTTTTACTCAATTTTTTGAACATTAAAGGTACAGTAATTGATTTCACTTAATTCAAATATTGCTATTTTTATTTGGCTTATTGTCCCTACTATAGAGTGTATGTCTGTCTATCTATCTATCTATCTGTCTATCTATCTATCTATCTATCTATCTATCTATCTATCTATCTATCTATCTATCTATCTATCTATCTATCTATCTATCTATCTATCTATATCTAGTTTTTTAATATATATTTTATTTTATCATTTGACATAGTCGCGATTCTGTAATGATTGTGACAGGCCTAATCAATCCCTATTCCACCAGTGATTCTAGCCTGTCCTTCATGCACTGGAGCATAGTGTTTGACTCCTTCTAATGCTATGCACTACAGAGAGCGCTCTACCTCTCCACAATCTGAGCGTTGTTGTTGGTTTGACTTTACCTTCATGTATACATTCATCCATGACCAGGTTGCATGCAGTCAAGGACAAATTTACAAATCTGCAGTCTACAAATTTACAAATATACAAATTTTACCCATCTTCTGGTAGCACCCATCTTCAAAATGGGTGCTACCAGATTGCCGTTCTTCCTACCACTAGTATTGTTAGCTGTGGGTGTTGTTGACTTTGACATCGTCAGGTATGGAGCCACTGAAGGCAACGTCCCCAGTTAGTTTGTTGAATAGTCTGACTCAAAACTCCTGTATTTGAACATACATTTATTCTATTAGAATTAGACGAGTGGTTTCAATCTTTTTTTAATACCGGAGACCACTATTTATTCAGCATTTGAGCCAAGGCCCCAAAACTAAAGATTTCTTTTGCTTCTGTCCACAATACCAGGCTGGATTTCGGGAAACAAAGCAGTCAAACATAGATCAACCAAAATGACCATTGATCTACATTCTGTGTAAACTTGGGCTAATTCAGATGATGAATATTTTAACTGTTGAGAGTGTAAAATGAAACCAAATGGACCCTTACAGATCCATTTGGTTTCATTTTTAGGCTCTCAAAGAGAGCCTAAAAAGTTAGTCTGGGGACCACCTGGAATCCTCTCAGAGACCACTGGTGGTCTCCGGACCACCTGTTGAAAACCCCTGTAGTAGACCATATTTATCATTTTATCCAGAATGAAAACATTCTGAGGTAAGTTTAGTGTACCTTTATACACTTATTTCAAGTAAAGAATATCATTTAACCTGCAGCTGTTTCCCTGCAGACAGAAAATTGCTTGTCCTGCAGACGGTCCAGAACTTGCTGTTGTCAACAAATCATGAAAACAAAACATTTGTCGGGCTCAGATTCTGTTTTTAAATAAATTGGCAACATGGCAAAAAACAAAACAAAATGAATTGGTCAGCTACTACTTGGCCTCACTCCCCGAACCCACCTAATCCCTGCACAATGTACTGTAACAGGTTGGAAGGGTTTGACAAAAGAATGCAGCATTTTGCAAAGGGTCTATTCCACAAGATGGAATAGATGATGTTCCTTTCAATGAAATGAATTAGCCACATGTAATAATTCTGAATGCAAAACATGTGTAGTATATCACACGTGTCATCTTCTCTGTCTAAGATGAGGACAGTGTGAAATGGAGTTATGCAACAGATGGTTTCACAAGGAAATGTAGGCCTACGACGACGATGCATGCTTGTTTTTCATTGAAGTCATATAGCAGTTCTGAAGTATCTGCAATCCACACTCTCCTTTCGTCTCTGTATGACAAACGCTATGACCAGGAGCGTTCTACTGAATCATCCATCTGTTTACTTTTACAGAAGCTCTAACAGAAAAACACTTTCACTGTCCTCTCCTTGTCCTGTGTTTGTGTGTGCATCTGCGCGTGTGTGTATGTGTGCACGTCGCTGAGTGTGCGTGGGTGCGTGCACATGCATTTATTACTTTGTAGTCTTGTCTGGGAACATGTTTTAATGACTTATTTTCCTGGTGGCACTTTAGGAAATGACAACTTGTAGGCAATGCAAAGTAATTACATTTCCTGCGTCTGGACCAACAGAAATCAATTATTAATAATGAATATATGTAGTTGCAGGCCTAGAAGATGTGCCTCTCTGGCTTCCGTTTAAAGGGGGCGCTTGTCATTGTTTTACGGACAATAGCCGCCCACTTGCCCCACCATAGTTCAACCATGTTATCTGACATTATAGATATCCATGCTTTTAAAGGGATAGTTCAAATTTTTTGAAGTTAAGCTGTGTGAAATACTTGCCATTGATATAGTGGCGTCAACTATATAGTACGTACTTCTGGTCATTTTGTGGGAGGTCACTGCAGGGGTCACTGGGGCCATGCAGTAAAAGTAAATTAATTTAAAAAATGAACTTCATTTGTATTATTGACCCATTTCTAAAGTATGAGCACATCCTTTGTTCATTTTTGACCCCTCTATCACAGGGAACTATGTATTTTGTATCCATATCACTATGGCCCAAAAGTAGTTCATGTGATAGAGGGATCAAAAACTAACAATGGATGTGTTAATATTTTTGAAATAATTCAACAATACAAAATAGTTAGTTTTGTGGATTCATGTAGGCCTACTTTTACTGCGTGGGCCCAGTGACCTCCATAAAATGACCGGAACTACTTCCTATTGACCAAAACCCGAGCAGAAATCCCACCACGGGACTCTGGACATCAAGTATATGACTGATATAATGACTATATCAATGGCTAGTATCTCATAAAAATTAAGTTCCAAAAATCTGAACTATCCCTTTAAAGATTTGGTTTTATGGCTTTATTGGTAGTTTGAAGTGAAGAAAGACAGGAAACAGTTAGAGGGAGAAGGGGAGACACATGTGGCAAAGGTCGTCATGAACAGCACTCGAACATGCGGCACACTGTCAGGCCAGAGCCTATATACGTGGTACATCGCCTGGACCACTATAGCCCAGTGGGCGCTCCCGATATCCATGCTTTTTGGCCCAGATTCCAACGGCCCATATGTTTTCCCAAATGTTATTATGCATTTGCGTAACATTTTTTGGACAGAGCGGAACTGATGAAATTCTGCAGCCCATATCCAGCAATAATGGAATAATACCAGGCTGGAGACAGAGAGACAGCCTGGATGCAGCAAGCAGCTCTCTGGACGGTCCGTCATGGCAGGACGTTGAATGTCAGAGAGGATTTGGAGTCCGTCAGACAATCCCAACGGTGTCTGCTTGCTGTTTCCTTGATAACAGCCTCTCCCTTCCCTCTGTCAGGCTCCATGATGCTTCCTGGACTCATGTACGGTCTCTCAATGGGACATGCTGCATGAAAAGCCTTCTACTGACTTCCAGCTGGTCTGCAATTTGTTATGGAAATTGTTTTGTGTGTGTGTGTGGGTGACTGTGAACTGACAACTGGAAGTAAAGTGGTTTAATAAGCTACACTACTATTCTGTTCTTAGTACTACACTAAATGGTGCATTTACTGTAAATAGCGCCTTTATCCAAGGCACTTTACATAGATTGTGCATCATATTCACCCATTCACTCACACACACACACACACACACACGCACACGCACACACACACACACACACACACACACACACACGCCCCCCCCCCCCCCCCCCCCCCCCCCACACACACACACACACACTCATTGTGATGGAAGAAACCATGCAAGGCACAACCCGCACATCAGGCGAAATTAGGGGTTCATTCAGTGTCTTGCTCAAGGACACTTTGACAGTATAACTCTGGGGAACCCAGTTAATATACAGAGATCAATACATCCATTATCCAGCTCAATATATAACAATGAAGCAGATTTTTCCCGCAATACAAATGTATTAAATAAGATAATGTAGATGTCATGTTCTGGTGCTTGAGTCGAGAAATGAAAAAGCAACAATTGGAAAAATTACATTTGCTCAGATACCTTGCTATGAACCCAGAACGCCTCACTGCCTGAGTGTTCCACCAGGGGCGCACTAAACGCTCAATCCCAATGAAACAAAAACTACAAAGATCATACTGAATATATCCATAATTGGGGACATTTCTTAGTCGATTAGTAAAACAGACTTATTGGTAGAGGTGGGACCTTTTCAAGACGCTGTTTCTTGTAAAATTCTGACAACTGAACTAACAAGAATTAACCTGCTTTCTCTGGAGAAAATTGCCTTCAATGCAATTCCACGCAACATGTTTGTCTTAGAAATGCGTGCACCTGCTTTATTGTGAAGTGTTTACACGCACTTTTATTATGAAGAACTCAGTATAAAATTAGTCACTTCCTGTGAGCGCCATCTTTAATACTGCAGTGCAGAGAGAAAACAAACTTTTCAGTGCTGTGAGCCTAAAAGAAAGAAAACATTAACATCCACTAATTTGGGAGTTTTAAGAAGAAATGCGGTAAGCTGTATTTGATTATACTCATGGTAACGTTCTCTATAATGTTATTTGGCGGTATTTACTTGTTACTTTTTTGGCTAAAGCTTACCTTTTAATGAGCTTTTCAATGTTTCCCCAAGCCAACCAACTTCACTCAGGTGCCAACCTTAGGTGATACATACATTAGCTTTTACTGTCACACAGCTGGCTGGTATACTATATCAGTGGTTTTCAACCAGTGGTCCGGGGACCACCAGTGGACCAGAGAGTTCCAGGTGGTCCCCAGCTAAATGATGGAAAGTTGGTCAACCAGATGTAACACTTTTAACTCTTTAACGCTTTTCATGTTTATACTCTCAAGAGTTAAAATATTCACCATCCGAATCAGCCCAAGTCTACACAAGTAGAGAATGTAGAAGATTAAATTATGGTCATTTTGATCTGTATGTTTGACTGTTTTGTTTCCCAAACCCAGCCTGTAATTGCGGTCAAAAGCAAAATAAATCTTTAGTTTAGTCTGTGGGGATAAAATCATTGGCTCAAATTCTGAATAAATGGTGGGCCCTGGTATGAAAAGGGTTGAAAACCCACCGCTCTACTGTCATACAGCTGGCTGGTATACTATATGTATTGCAGAGAAGTTGATTTCAGAAACCATTACTGACGTGTGCATTAATATTGTGCTCTGCACGTTTTAGAAATGTAGACAATAGATAATAATAGAAAATTGACAATAAGAATAATTCACTGGTAGGTGCAAAGTTCATTGTTCTGCAAGGGAATTTTAGAAAGAGCAAAGCTGAAGAAGAAATGAGTCTGTCTGCCTCTGGTTTTCCTGATTGCTTATGAGAAGTTCAAAGCCATTATAGGGAATATGGTAGAAAGGTGGCAAAAACGTGGCCTCGGGGATAATAATTGCACATTTAATGGGTTTACAATTGCTCTTCCTATATGCCAACCCTCTCAGCTTCCCTTAAAAAATGTGCTGGATATTTCCATATTTAAATATTAAATAATAAATAGGTAGAACATTAAACACTAACTTGGCAGCTCCCCAAAAGCCCCCTGCAATGATGGCGAGGACTGGAGGACCCCTGGGGAGTTGAATAAGACTACTATAATGCATGCTAATTGGAAACTAGTTGGCCTATAATGGTGAATGTTACCAAATCTTTTGTTTGTGGTTTTGGACTTTGTGTTCTGTGGGTCGTGGACTTTTTGTTTGCCACACAGTCCTATAGTACCGTCTTCTGGGCAGGGGCGGATGTAACATTTCCCAATGAGCTCTTCGCTAAACCCCACCATTTGGGGCGGGGTTTAGTCACTGTCCCATGCCAGTCCAAATACTTTAGCAACTGTTGCTATGCAGGTCAAGCTTTCCTGGTCAAGCTGCCTGTGTCGCTTCGCGCCATGGGCGATGAACTCGCACTCATACCATTTACAGGACTTAAATTAGGCAAGTTAAGCATCAATAATAACATCAGATTGTTGAAGTTGCAACAGACACGCAGCATGCATAAAGCTAAAGGTCTGACTCAGAAAGTTTTCTGTTTTCAATGTTTTCAATGATGAAATGCTGTTGGTTTAGTGGTGACACATCTGTAGTTAGTTAGTAGCAGTAGTAGTGTTTGAAATCATTTTAGATATAAGCACTTTAATATGAAATATCTTGCGTTGTTTTGCGTGCCATCGTGTTTGGTGGGGCAGTCAGGGCATTTAGGGGCGGATCTAGGCATGCACATGCCTAGATCCGTTCCTGCTTGGTTGTGGTGGGGAAGTAACTAAGTACTTACTATAGTATTTACTCAAATACTATACTTAGATAGCCTAGTGTTTGGCAGAAAATGTCTAAAAATGCATTTTGCCTATTTGGTTTTGGACCCAAATTGGCTGAAATAAATAGTGTATTCAGTAATGCCTTCAAAAGTGCTGAATAAATATTTTGTGTACCCATGATTTATTATTTAAGTTAGGTTTTGCCATTATCATCATGTCTTTTCTTTTGGCATAATCGGGTCGCTTTAAGATGCGGCCATATAGCAACAATCTTAGGAAAAAATATTAAGTTAATAATAAGTTATATAGGCCTAAGTTTATAAGTATAAGTTATATTCAAATTCAACTGTATAAAAAACAAGGCCCTATCTTGTAGGAATAGATGGTGGATCATGTACTGTACTGTATGTATATACTCCCAACATTGACACTAGGGGGCGGCAATGGCCCCTCCTCTGCGTCCCACAGCTCTGTCTCTCTCTTTCTCATTCACATCCACACTGCTGTAGCCTCTCTACCAGTCTGCACAGTGCACACACACACACACACGAACACACGCACATACACACAGGAGCGTCTCCTCCTCAGCTCGGGTTGGTGAAGCGACGTACAGCCACTAACCAGCCAGCAACAGCAGTAGCATCCTTTGTTTTCATAATAATAGCCACCTGTACGTCGCCTACCTACCTACCTAGCGCGGATAGACACACCGGCTCAATGGAGTAACATCTTGTTGTTGTTTTTTTTGCACCGTTCTACCTTGGACATCTACAGCATAAGTTGTGATGATGATGAAGCCAGCAGACGCTGCTCTAAAAAATCCGGGATCGCTAATATAACGTCAAGCTGACAGTTCCGTGTTGGTCTTGCAGAGAGCTCGCGATCGCATGTGATTGAAGCAACACAATTTGTCTCTTGGAAGTGGGACAAAAACAACATGGAGTGATTATTGTTTTTCCCCCTTCCTCTATTCACCATGGGAATATCTCGGCTATTTCTGGTCCTCCTCAGTTTATTTGGCGTCGCCTCAGGTAGGACCGTTGCTTCTTTGCCATTTATTGAAGAAAAAACAAACAAACATAGATTTAGATTGTTTTGCAAGGGGATAATAATAATCTGTAGCCCATATGGATCCTGAACTTTTTCATGTCAAGGACCCCCATTTCAAAATATCATGGCATGGGTATAAGAGGAGATTTTGTAGTGATCCTCAACCATTTTAAATCCAAGGACCCCTGCAGTTTGACTTGCATTTATACCCTTATGCATTTATACCCTTATGCAGCTACTGGCATTTCTATCTCTGGGACCTTCCAATTTATGTCAAATTTATGTCAAATCAATCAATGTCAAATCATTTGAAAATAATTGTACACCCAGATAGTCCAGAATATAAAGGTCCATTATTCATGGTTCCTTTTGGTTCCTGGCTAGACTGGGGACTTCCTTGGAACTCCCTCAAGGACCCCTGGGGGTCCCCTAGCTGGACCCCACTTTGGGAACCACTGTTTTAGCCTATCCAGCACAAACACATTTCATGAGACTTGTTTATTTGTTTATGTTGGAATCTTTGCCCTAAACTGATTATTTCATAATGTTTTTTTTTTTCATAGCCTATAGTTTATTAAAGGGGAATTCCACCCATTTTCAAGATGGACCTAGCGGGTCCATTTGGTCCCAATACAAAAATCATTAACATGGTGAAACACAAATTGATGACATCATCAAGTTGTGTTTCACCATGTTAATGATTTTTTTCAGACCTCCATTTCTAGGAAACACAGAATGGAGGGAACTCTTTATCATGTCCACACAACATCTCTGAGGTATATTAATTACATACTAAAATGTTGAAGGTGGTTGGAATTCCCCTTTAAATTTAAGCGCATTTTGACACTTACTGTATACCTCCTTTCCAGACAGAAATATGAACGGATTTAAAGAAAAATAACAAGCTGCACTAAATAATGTGTTGTTTCTTCACGAATTGCAGGCTTTGGGGTGGACCCTGCCCTGCGCATCAGCGTGTTCGACGAACTGGCGGTGGGCGATGAAAGCTTTGATGGAGTTACACAGGTCCAGGGATTCCACAGCGAGTCCAGAGCGTTCCACTTCCAAGGTATACATGCAGTCATTCTAACGCCTGGTCTTCTAAAGACATGCTGTTTGTACTGCAGTGCCATGCGTGGGTTGCACTGAAAATAGATGATCCTCTTACAATGTGTGACACCTGAACAAGTATGGCCGACACACCTGCTTTTGCACTTGTACCGAGTTGACCACCTGGTGCATTCTTGGGTCTATTTGCCAGAATGTGAACCTGGGCATTTTGAGTAAGGTTTTATGCTTGAAATGTTTGGGTATAGCCCCCCCCCCCCCTGTTAGATGCTTAAAGGAGAATTCCACCCATTTTCAAAATTTTCCTAAGAGGATACAAATGTGAACCAAATGGACCCTAGCGGGTCCATTTGGTTCCATTTGTACCCTCAGGAAAAAGGGGTCTGAAAGAAAAATCATGCTGAAATACATCTTGATGATGTTTTCAGATGTATTTCACCATGTTAACTATTTTTTCAGACATCCATTTTTAGGAAATACTGAATTGGGGGAACTTTTTATCATGTCCACACATCTCTACATTAATGACATACATATTAATGACATATTAAAATGATGAAAATGGGTGGAGTTCCCCTTTAAAGGTATAGTAAGTGATTTCACTTAATTTTCTTTTTTGGCTAATACTCCCTACTGTAGAATATGGTGACCATATAAGGAGCTCCTCCCTGTCCCCAGTGAGCTCCTGGGGTCAAAAAAGTTTCAGTTTGGGCTTTGGGAGAAAAGCCTTTAGTTCAAACAGGATGAGGGAGACCTTCCTCCAGGCAGGTTAGAGTGGGGGTGCATCTTGGTGTGATGTGATGTTGGCCTGTTGCACTTCCCCCTCACTGTAGAGTGTGTGCACGTGCACATCTTGCTACCGGCAGGACCGGAGAGTTTCCCAAAGTGTTCTTTCATGATGTTGAATCTGTCACGTGCCGGGTTCACATGGGTTCTATGGACTGGCACGTAAACTATCTGGTTAGGTTGAAGTTGAAATGACAGCATATGAAAGCTGACGCAGAAAGTAGAGCAACTTGTCAATGACTGGATGTTTGAGATTTTTGGGTAAAATGTTGAACCGCATATTGCTCCCTGTGTGCTAGTGGTGTATATTGCTTGCAACCTTACGATACAGAGGCCATGGTATACAATATACTGGATATATTGATTTTATCAACACCCCATGCTCACCGTTGCTGTTGGCTGGAAACCTTGTAATTCCAAGGCTGTTAAATTGTTAAAACTATCCAATCTAGAGCCCGACCGATATATCTGTCGTACCGATATATCGGCCGATATCGATACCGATATATCGGCATCGGTAGCGGTGATATTCGCACCGATATATCGGTCGATACATCGGCCATTATTTCGGTAAAATCTGCCCATATATCGGTAACATCAGCCGATATATCGGCCGATATTTGCCTGGAACAGAAAAAGAAACACAGCAAATGGAATTATTTCACAAAAGTAAATGATGTCAATGTCGTATTCTATTGTTTACTTGAAAGAGAGAATAAATTTGACGTTTAGAAGTTTTTCAAATGTATTTTTAATTATTTTAATTCATTATTATACATCGGTCCCAAACATCGGTAACATCGGTGCAGTTTTTTCCAAAAATCGGTATCGGCATCGGTCACAAAAATATGGCATCGGTCGGGCTCTTATCCAATCTACAGTGTTTGTAGATCTGTTTCCAAGAACCTTTTTTTTTTATTCTTATATGAACCATCTTGTTATGGCATTGTGGTTTATAGCGTCTCTGCCCAGGGACTTGTACTACTGGGAGTCCGGCTCATACCAAAAGACTGATGACTGTGAAAAATGGGACCCAATGCTTCCCTGCTCGGCACTCCTCGACATAATAGTGCCATGTTCATGTGGTGTACTTGTACATTAAGCTGCCTCACACTACAGAAATTGGAGCTAGGATCCTGCCCTATGGGCCTCATGGCTCTGCAAGGCTTACTTACTATTGTATGATGACGTAATGCAGCAGATTTCTTTTTTACCTCGAAGCGTCAAGATTCCATTTATCCAATGCTAGCAGACATGCTCGAATCTGTTTGAATCTGGAGTAGAATAGGCTGAGGGAAAAACGGTCTCTGTCCTGTCTAATGTGAAGTGGGTGGTTGAATGCCAGTATGTTAGACCCCTTCTTTGTTTCTTCTGAGTCTGAGGTTAAGCTTATACCAGAACGTTTGTTCTTGTTATGATATACTTATATTAGATCAGCACTTATCAAGCATTTTCATTTCAAAGACCGTCCCACACCGATACATTTGGCTGACGATCCCGTTTGAGAATCTTTAGTGCTAGAGACACCCCTGTTTTAGAATTGCATGTAGCTGGAAGATCACTAGATGAGTCTGAGCTAAGCAGAAAGCATGAGGGACTAACTTAGATTAGATGTTTCTTAATATGATTATGCCAAGTAATCACAGAATGTCCCGCATTAAAGGTAATAGAGGCAACTTTTTAACCAAAAATCAAAATGGACATATAGCTATATTTTTTTTTTGCCTTTTCCCCCCTCTACCTTGCTTTTTCTTTGATGCTGCAGCTGTTTCCCTGCAGACAGACACTTGCTTTATCCTGCACATGGTCCAGAACTGTGTTGCTGTCAACAAATCATGAAAAATCAGGGAAGAAGATGCTAATATGTGAGTGGGCGTGAGGGTTGTGTGGGGTGAGGCAGCTTTTTAGCCAATCACAGCACAGCAGTGTTTTTTTTTTCTTTTTCTGTTTACAAACAGTGTTTGCACACACTAAAGTTGCCTCTATTACCTTTAAATGTCATTTCATGCACTTCAGTAATACCTTCAAACTTTCCTGCGAGTGTGATATTACAATTCGACTAAGAGAATCATTGCAAAATAATATTTTTTTCAATGGCAAATGTAGTCACTACCACCACCATGAAGAATCTAGGTCAGCTAGCTGCTGAGTCTGCTGTGCTTTGAGAGAAACACTCAGATGGAATATGTTTTGATTAGGTGAGGATAAAAATGTGAACCAAATGGACCCTAGCGGTTAGAGTGTGAACTGCAGGCAAGCCCAGTGGGTTCACTACTACTGTAGGAAACCCAGCGCCCCTGAAGTTTAACATTGGGCACCCATTCATGTGTGTGTTCATGGGGGTAACACTTCCGCATTTTTCAAGCTTCCGGCAAGGGTTCAGGTTCAGTCTCTATATCATTATTACTCTATGATGGTACCCCAAATAGACTATCAAAAGGCAGGACCACCGGTTTGTTAACTTCCCCCGGAAGTTGCCATTCTTCAGCCAATCGCGGCACGCTGCTCCCGACAATGTAAACATTTTATTTCTCCCTTTGTGCTCGCAAAGCTGTTGTTGTAAGGTTTAAAAGATGGAATTGTGTGCACTTTGCACACTTCTATAACTGCTTTGTTGAAATATTATTTTCTAAAAATGAGAGTGAACAAGTCAAGTCGCTATTGAGGACTGAACGGGGTTGTTTCAATGGGTACTGTAAATACCGTAACTTTCGCAAATACCATTAACAGCTTTTACAACTACCGTTGGTAGTCTTAAAAGCGCAACTGGTGCCCCAGGGGGCATGCTGCACTGTCTGCGAGATGCCACTTATAGCCTGTGTTGACATGAGTCGTATTAGGATAGCATTCTGTGAAATTAAGTTGTCAAAGTCCTTTTTTTCCCCCGTGTCCAACTCTGACAGTGCCTGATTACGCTACCGATACAGGGGCTAGATATCAACTCCTGTGTCGTGGCCGGGGGGAGGTTTGGTAGACTGGCTACCGCCGGCGTGCACATCATTGGCCGCGGACGGTACTGTCTGCAGACCGGCAGCTAAAAAAGACGAGAAGCTAAAACGAACTAGCGCTGCTCACTTCCTTCCAACAAAAGATGAGCTCATTGCAGATTAGATCCACCATGAAAGTGACAGCTCTGTATCGGTTGGGGACACAGAGGTGCCTGGAGGAAGGAAGAAAAAAAGCAAACAAACAAACAGAAAACATTCTGGGATGTTTTTCTCTTCCGCCGCCTGCCTCGCCTCGCCCCGCTATCTCCTAATCTCCTCCATCCAGTCAGGAAGAAGCTGAGGCAGCAGCATGGCTGCCAGGGGCGGATGTAACATTTCCCAGTTGAGGCGTGGGGCAGGAGAAAATGGTATGGGCGGCTTCATCGATGAAGAAGCACCCATACCACTTTTTTCTGTTACAGGGCTTTTATTAGGCAAGTAAAGCATCAATAATAACATCAGTTGTTGTTGAAGTTGCAGCAGACACGCAGCATGCATAAAGCTAAAGGTCTGACTCAAGGGCGTTGCAGATGGCAAGTCTGAAACGCACACATTATCGCGGCGATTCCACCGTGCCACTCGGTGCTTACAGACGATAATTGCACCACGAGAAAAAGAAGCTGACACGATTGAAGTCTAAAATATTTTGCCGGCGTGTGCACGAAACGAGCATGCATGCATTAACAGCACTGGATGCCGCACAATAACGCCTGGTGTTACATGCTCTCATTATCACACCGTTTTCTGAGCACAAAACGCCGGTCCCATTGAAAATGAACTAGAATGTGCGATTTATTACTCGCCGCATGTAAGCCCCTTCAGAGTGTTATCTGTATTTATTGATGAAAATGCTGTTGATTTGCTGCTACTAGTTAGTTAGTTAGTAGCAGTAGTAGTGTTTCAAATCATTTTAAATAAAGCACTTTAATTTGAAATATCTTGGGTTGTTTTGCATGCCATCATGTTTGGTTGGGCAGTCTGGGCATTTAGGTTTGCATTGCCCCCCCATGCCCATGCCTAGATCCGCCCCTGATGGCTGCCTGGTGATGGTGATGATGCTGCCTGCCGCCCCTGCACATCTCTGTGGGTGAAGGAGGCAGTGCATTTCAGCGGCTCTCAAACTTCCTCATGCCAAGCATACTGTATCACACAGTGCACTAGTATTGGTGCACTATGCAGATCACCCTGCACACTGGAGCTCTATGGTGATTTGCTTGCTGATACCGGTACATTAACTCCTTATTAGCCATAGACGACCAAGACCATGGTTTAATCATTGATTAAACCACTTTAATCGACCAAATTGGCATCTTCGGCTAACGTTGGGATTGTTCGTAAATAATGTCCAAAATGGGGGGTGCACATGCATACTGTACATTTATTTTATTTTTGGGGGGGGGGTAAATCAATCAATTAATGCATATAAATGGCACTCTGGTTGTCTGAGTCCTGTGCTGGGAGTTCTCCTCTCACTTTGGTGAAATATTAACACTTAGAGACCCATGGTATGCCTTAAATCCTGGGTACATGGGGTAAATTTGTAGCCGTGCAGTGCCGCACCCGGGCTGGAACGGGTTAATTGTAGCTTATAGTTTTCTAAATATTATATTAAAAACAGCAGTAGACGGCATGTACTTATACCACTGTAGATCCCAATACAAATTATGTTAGTTTTGTGAATTAACTTGACCATCACTACTAAACTAAGACATGCAGACAAAACAACACACAACAACCCTCCAGATCGTGGCTGGTGTTAACACGTCTCCATCAACACGTTATTAGCTTTGGATTTGCCTCTGATCAAACGTTAAGTGCGTTCAGTTTTTTGCCGACTGGCAGCTGAAGGCAACGCTGTTATTTATGGCAGAGTTTGCCTACATCACTCATGGTCCCAGACGTCTGATGTTTTGAGGCAGAGAGTGATGCTGGGTTGACAGGAAATGCAAGGGAGTACAAGCTAGAGAATCTTTTCTTTTCTTTCCTTCTTTACATTTTTGAAAAAAGTATTGCATTTATTTCAAACATAAATGTTCTGTTGTGCTCACCATAGCAGCACCATAGCCAGGCAGACAGCCGGACAAACAGACAGAGAGACAAAGAGACAAACTGACTGACTGACTGAGGCAGACAGACAGGCAGACAGGCAGACAGACAGACAGACAGACAGACAGACAGACAGACAGACAGACAGACAGACAGACTCACACACCTCAGCCCTCCTCGTGTCAGAATGTTTTTATTTTTTGTCTTCTAAAAGCTGATCTGTAGAAGTGGGAGTAATTGGAGGAGGTGGTGCGTGTGTGTGTGTGTGTGTGCGTGCGCGTGTGCACTTGTGTGTTTGTGGCAGGGGAGGCGAGGGGAGGGGGAATTCTGTTTAGCAGACCCCCTGCCGGTGCCTTTGAAGGTAGCTGTCAGCACAAACCACAGAGTGGCATTAAGGGCAGATTGGGGGGGGGGGGGGTAATGGAGGAGGAGGATAGCCTGGGGCCACTACTCAGTCCTCAGCAGACTGCTGCCAGGTGCTGCTGCTGGTGGTGGTTATACCCTGCCTGCCAGCGTTATCCATATATCCTCTTATTCTATTCTTTATTAGGATTCCCATTATTCTTTATTTATTTATCCGGCGTAGGAGGCCAGAGCTGGTTTCATTTCCAGCACTTTGGCACTAACCCTGGAACCTTCACTTTCCCTACCCCAGTGGTTTTCAATAGGTGGTCTGTGGACCACCAGTGGTCCTTGAGAGGGGTCTAGGTGGTCCCCAGGCTTAATGATGGATAGACGGTTAAGCAGATGTAACTCTTTGAGTGCGTAAACATGAAACCAAATGGACCCTTGTGGGTCCATTTGGTTTCATGTTTACACTTTCAAGGGTTAAAATATTCATCATCTGAATTGGCCTACAATTAGCCTAAGTCTACACAACTAGAGAATGTAGGAGATTAATGGACATTTTGGATCTGTATGTTTGACTGTTTTGTTCGCCAAATCCAGCCTGGGATTGTGGACAAAAACAAAAGAAATCTTTAGTTGTGGGGCTCAGATGTCATCAAATGGTGGTCCGTGGTTCAATTCCTGAAGAAATAGTTGGCCCTGATGTAAAAAAAAAAAAAAAAGGTTGAAAAGTCACATCGTTTGCTTTGGGGCTTTTTTTCATGTGACAGCTGCTTGTTTCTCCCGCGAGATCTGGCAACACTACTGCCTTCATGCAGCTCGTGCGTGCGCGCACACACACACACACACACACACACACACACACACACACACACACACACACACACACACACACACACACACACACACACACACACACACACACACACACCCCCAGCCTTCAGCTCGATATGGTCCCTCTGTCTGTCGCTCTGCATGTAATATTTATTAAGGCCCCACCCAGGAGCATGTCGTAGCATAAAAACACACACAATCACGTGTCTTTACAATGCCACACAGCCTAATCTAATGGCACTGCGACTGTTTTCCCTTTGGCTAAGTATTTTGCAGTAAGTTATTCATTTGTTGACTAAAGTTTGCATGGAAAACTAATGGAGAGATGAGGCTTGGACTCAACATACCTTACAGGTAATAGAGGCAACTTTAGTTTGTACAAACACCATGTTTGTAAACAGATTCAAATCAAAGTATTAGCAACATAGAGGGGAAAAGGCAAAAAAAATAGCTATCTATTTTGATTTTTGGCTAAAAATTTGCCTCTATTACTGTCACACCCCGTCTTAGGTGAGGGTAGTATGTGACCCAAGATTTACTTCACAGATGGCAAGGCACACAGTTTGGCAGAGTTTAACAGCAGTTTATTTTCCCCAGTGCATAAATTGTGACAACATAACAGGAGACCAAAAGTCTGAAAATAAAACAAACCCAATATTAACACCATTATATATACAAATTAAGCTACAGCAAATTTAAACAAAATATAATTACTAAACATTAAACATTTTAATTATTAAACATTACCGGTAATATTAAATAGTTGTATTAATTAATCATTATTATATATAAGTCTAAGTATTATAAGTAAGGCCTTTTTAATAAAGTTATTTAAATATATATCAGCAGAGTTTAGAAACGCATTGAAAGCACGGTTAAAATACAGAAAGATCAATCACCTCCTCAGAGACTGAAGTTGACTGGCACCAGACAGCAGCTCACAGCAAACTACCTGAACAGGTGCCATTTTCTGAGCTATATACCCCAATGGCTCCGCCCACAGGACCGGACCAAGTGGAAAGGGGTCAACATAATCCACAATATGTCACAATAGCTTAAAACCGTTACACAATCACATTTTAAATACATTTCACTCCGTAGAGCTCGTAGATCTGTCCTTTACTAAATCTTCTGTATTTTACAAAGTCTTTTATAGTGTCCCTCTGCAACACAAACTATTCTACCTGTTCACAGACAGGAGTTACTCTGGCCTAAGTAGGCCCAATAGTGTTCAGCTGTGGGCTACTGAAAGGCAGGTGAATGAGCAAACAGTGACAGGGTAGGGTCACACTGTCACATTACCTCCCTCCTCTCCAGCAACCAAAAGCTCAGCATCATGGCAGGAACTGACGAGCCTGGACCCTTCAGGAAACAGACTGAGGCCCGATGCCCTGGCCCAACAATGGCAGCAGATGAGATCCTTAGACCCTGTCTGGCATGGAGAACCCTCATGTCTCCACCTAGGTGACTCGACCACCCACTGGACCACCTTCTGTGTGATCCCCTCTGTGAGGCAGTTCAGCTGCACCTCATGTACCACTGTTGTGTCGTCTTGACATCCTCAGTCCTCCACAAGCACCGAGGCACCTACCAGCAACTTCAGCTACAAAAAAAAAAAAAAAAAAAAAAAAAACATCTTCTGGCTCTTGTTTTCTTTTTTTTTAAACCGGATCTTCACCTCCCTGGGAAGCATGCAGACTAGTTTCCCCCGAATGGAACACTCTGCGATGCCAGCAATGGGATGCCGCTCCGACTTGATCCAACGTCTAGAACTTCTGGAAATTCCTTTTTGTCGATCGCAGGTCTCCTCCCTTACAATGGCGATTTCTCCAAACTCCACAGCAATGGATCCGGCAAACTCCACAGCCATGCAGGTTACCGCAATGGCCCCCTCTTTGGCCTCCTCTGTCACTGCCACCCAGCACTCGAAAAGTAAACCCCATTTAGCCCAACTCTGCCTGGTTTGTTGGAATAACCTCTGGCCTGCCATCCCACCACTGCCACCAAATGCCTCTATTACAAACAATGAGGAAGAGAGCTTTATCTCCGTAATCTCTTGCAACACAAAGAAAGGAAAGGTTTTTACAGCCATACAACTGATGCGGCACACTAGCCTACCGTTTTGAAGGAACAAGCTTTTAATTGCTTCCATAGCGAAACTTCTGCAGAAATCTTTTATGCCCCATGTTTATTGAAGTATTTTACATAATGCTGGTGGGTGCACCTTTTTAATGGGGCTGCACTGTCGTCATTAACAAAGTATACTGTAGGCTACTGCAGTAAAGGTACTGTATTTGATGGCCCGTTTGACTTTGATAATGCTATGCTTCACATGACAGTCATGTTTCAGGCAAACGATAACAATATATTATGGCCTATCTACTCCAGTGTTCTTTTTTTTTTTTTTAATTATCATATTGATAATTAATCTCTATCCTAACTTAGCTGTTCAGTGAAAATACCTGATCTGCAAACTCACTACTTGTGGGCTATACATATTACATAACCAGCCAGACAACCAATTAAAACAGAAACATCATAGCATAGATTGCATAAATGTGTATATGTGGCTTCATTAAATGAGGAAAGCTGGCTGTTATGCATCCACGGATCCGTGCGACAACATGTCGGTGTGCATCTGAATCTGATGGCCCAGACAATAAAACCCTTCTAAACTTCTTCTATTACGGCACAACTAAGAACTGACCAAATCTGCACCAGGCATATACCCGTAGTCGCATAGAAAAAGTCAGTCTTTACAGACTTGTCAAAGCGATTGATTTGTGTATTGCCCAACTTGCCCCACATCACGGAAGGGGCCTAGGAACGAGAAATGTTCACCCACATCAGGCGGTGTACCAGGCATGGATGCGGGGGCAGGAGAAATTGGTATAAGCCCCACCCATACCATTTTCATTTACAGGCCTTTTATTAGGCCAGTAAAGCATCAATAATCAATAATAACATCAATTGTTGTTGAAGTTGCAACAGACACGCAGCATGCATGAAGCTAAAGGTCTGACTCAGAGTTTTCGGTTTTCAATGATGAAATGCTGTTGGTTTAGTGGTGACACAGCTGTAGTTAGTTAGTAGCAATAGTTTCAAATTATTTTAAGCACTTTAATTTGAAATGTGTTTTCTTTTTTTTTAAAGACTCGAGCGTGTTAATCTGTCAGATGCTGACGTTAAACAATACGTACTGCAAGGTGGTGGTGGCAAAACAGCGGCCTGAATACACTATTGGTTTCTAAAGTAAGTGTGCGTGCGTGCGTGCGATGGTCGGAAAATGGGGAGAGCAACGCCAGCCGAAAAGATGAACATAATTGAGGTTTTCGGGGGTGACAATTGGACGATTTGGGCAACAGCCAATGAAATTCAAGCATCGCCTGTATAGTCTGTTAAAACAGTACTGTACGCATCACAGCATTTGTTTGTGCATTGCAGCGTCACCGTCTATGTTTACAGTGTGACAGGCTTCCTCCCAGTTTGCATACCAAGTATACGGCTCATTTGGGAGCAGCTACATTCCATAGACCTGATTACTTAATTCTCTCACACAATCTGGCAACACCCCAGAGAGTATATCGCACCAGATTTTGAGTGAGAAATAGGCAACCATCATCTATGAAAACAAACATGCTACATAATATAGTATTACTCCACGACTTGAGGATAGCAGATATACTAGCTCACAATGTGCTGTGACCTCACACTGTGTTGCTGTGGAGCTTGTAGATCGGATGTTTTCGAAAATAGTTCTTGTCTTATACAAATGAAAAACAAACAAAAACCTGGCTCAAAACACTTTGTGCTCCGTTTGGGACTCCGTGGGGCAAAATACGGTGCTGTGAAAAAAAAAAAACAAACAAAAAAAAAACAGGCTGCTTCTCTGTTAACTGTGTGTTGGAGAGAACTGAAGTTTTCCTGGTTGGATCAATTAATGTCTGTCTTATTTAGAAAGCCTCCTGGCATGCCTGCCTGACACTGTGGCAACAGCCCAAGGTTTTCCTCAAAAGCCTCAACCATATTATCGCGATTGGATCTGGCACTCCGTTTCTGTCGGGACTCATTTTATATTTATAAAATGAGTTAATATTTATCAAGACCCCACCCTGGAGCAAGACAAAGCATCCTGGCAATGGGAACATGTGCTCAGATGTTGCACCAAATTCACAATATACTGTAAATACACACTACCGGTTATGTTACTTGCAGTCTACATGTCCTGTGTTTAAATTTAAACTTGACTTGAGTAAAATGTGTTTAGGGTAAACAGAAAAAAAAATATTGCATATTGCATTGCTCAGTCCAAATGATACACAACCCCAGGGGCAGAAGTAACATTTCCCAATTTTTTGATTACAGGACTTTTATTAGGCAATTAAGCATCAATAATAACATCAGTTGTTGTTGAAGTTGCAACAGACACACAGCATGCATAAAGCTAAAGGTCTGACTCAGAGAGTTTTCTGTTTTCAATGATGAAATGCTGTTGGTTTAGTGGTGACACAGCTGTAGTTAGTTTAGTAGCAGTAGTAGTGTTTCAAATCATTTTAAATATAAGCACTTTAATTTAAAATATCTTGGGTTGTTTGTATGCCATCATGTTTGGTGGAGCAGACTGGGCATTCAGGGGGGGCATCCAATGTTGGCTCTATCATCTAGTTGTGTTTCACCATGTTATTGATTTTTTTCAGGACGTTTTTTTTTTCTGAGAGTGAACAAATGTAACCAAATAGACCGCTAGGGCCTGTTCAGACATGTATGCTTCTTTAGACAAAACTGCAGATTTCTCTGTGGTAAATGAAAAAAAAAAAAAAAAAAAAAAAACAGTTTTAGGAACCTAAAAAGACCCAGAATCTTTAGAAAATGTCAAATTCCTGGTGGAGCCCTTTTAAATGGCAGATCTGAGTTGTGAGCCTGTGGATTGGCTATTTTCTGTAGTATTTATAAAATATAATTTAAGTGGTCAATGTGTGTGTTCTAAATGTGCAATTCAGTAGTATAGTGTAAAAAAAACAAAAACGTTTAATTCAGAGTTGTAATGGTGTGACAAATTAAATAGTAGTATTAAATTTAATACAGTGCAAATACCTTTAAGTTGTGCTTTCTGTAAATACTTGGCAAATGGCAGGACTGAAGTCATTCTCAGTGAAATCACACCATCGCTAGAAGCAACCTCACAGCTGCTATCCACAGACACACTGTGTGTGTGTGTGTAGTGCGTGCGTGCGTGCGTGCATGCATGCATGCTTGCACCTACTGTTGATGATTTATTTGCCTTTGGTGTTCTCAAAGTGGGATCTGTGGAGCCCCAGAGTGTCCTTGAGGGGGGTTCCAGGGGTCCCCAGCAAAATCAAACAGTTATTTTTTTACTTCTTATATCCCTATATTTATTAATTTTTATTTTTTCTCCACCAACAGTGGTCCATATAAAGACTCGGGGTGCACAGTCACACACATTCATTCACACACGCAGTATTTAGGTCCATATCTAGGCATAGTGTTGCAATTGGTGGCCAGATTGAAGCTGATTTCACTTCAATGTGATTCATTTTGTCATTTTAGCATCGTAGCAATCCCTCCACACTGTGTGCGGCTTCATGAAGTCGCACCCATACCATTTTTGGTTACAGGACTTTTATTAGGCAAGTAAGGCATCAACAATAACGTAAGTTGTAAGGCAAAATGGCCATGATGGTCGATGAAGCCGCACTCATGCCATTTTTGCCTGTCCCCACAATTGGGAAATGTTACATCCGGCCCTAGGACCAAGAGGTCAGTCTAAAAAAACAAGACATTGGACCTTGTGGACACAGCAAAGATGGGGGAACCTCTGCACAACCTGGTTGTACTGTAGCACAAGTCATGAGTCCCACTATAGAATATACACTGCTCTGGGACCCAAACTGCTCTACTTTTTTTTCTCGGCGTTAATTACTTTATACTTGTTGTAAGTGGTGTAGTCTGTTGTTTGTTGATACTAGACTTGGGACAGGCTGGCTCATTATTCACAGTGAGCTGTGAATATATTTAACATAAGCCTGCAGAGCCTCGCGCACACACGGCCACACACACACACACACACACACACACACACACACACACACACACACACACACACACACACACACACACACACACACACACACACACACACACACACTCCCATATCAGACAAATGTGTCAAACATTTGTATTTGATCATGGGGAAGCAAACATGCATCTTTCACATATTTGGTCAAACCATATGTCTCAATTTGGAATGGCAATGTGGCAGCTATTAAACGCAGATGGAACGTTAGTTTGAAATATGTGTATGAGATCTCCCAGGTTATATCCCCATATGACTGTGTACCTGTCCATCATCATGCACATGGTTATTTGAATGATTCATTTTTGCCTCAAGCCAGGACTCCCCCATCAGGGCTTTTTATGAATCAGCCTCAGTCCAAAACGGCTTAACATTCAGTCTGACATGGCAGTGAGTGACGAGGCTGGTGTGCGTGCATGCGTGTGTGTGTGTGTGTGTGCGTGCGTGTGTGTGTGCATGTGTGTGTGTGTGTGTGTGTGTGTGTGTGTGTGTGTGTGTGCGCGTGCGCGTGCGCGTGCGTGCGTGCGTGCACGCTGGCCGGTAGGGTCAGTGAGGAGGGAGGGGGTGATCACAGAGCTGCTGGCCCCAGCAGTCCTGTAGGTGCCCTTGGCTAGTTTTATGATTTAGTTCCAGGAGAGCACGGCTGCCTCATACCCGCACAGCAGAGAGAGAGACGATCTGTAGAATGCAGATCATCCTCACCTGCGCACAGGCAGCGTTTATTAAGGGGCCGCATGTAGGCTAGCTAAAAGGGTACGCAGGTCGGCTGTGTGTGTGTGGTGTGTGTGTTAATATGAGGTACTTTTACTTTTTGTGGATGCACCAAGCTAAAAGGTAACAGGAAGGCTCGGCCCAAATAATACTCGGCCCTGAGTATAGACAGTTACCCTGTCGCACCACCAAGTTGTGTTTCACCATGTTAATGATTTTTTCTTTTAGGGCCTATTTCTAAGAGTGTACAAATGAAACCAAATGGACCGTCAATTTGGTTCACATTGAGACTTCTCTTTGCCCAAATAAAAATTCTGGAAAATTTGAGGGGTTCGCATTACTCATTCGACATATTGTGTTGTGAGTCTACCACACCTACAAAATAATAAGGTGTTGATCAGTGCTCCAGTATTGTTTTGATCAGTCCCTTTTTATCTCTAATTCAAATGTCCTGTTGAACCCCAACAAGCTATAACTGCAACTGACTGAAGTGTGCTTGAATGCAACAGCCCTCACGAGAGATCAGTTTTCTGACCTCTCAATGTCGCAACTTTTCCGCTGGTCTGAGTATTATTCCATGAAGTTCAACATGCATACTTTACCCGGCACCAGTATGTAACAATAGTGCTAATGGGTTGCCTTTAGCTTTTGATTGCAGCCAGCCCTCCCCGACACCTTCTGGAAAGGTGTTAGTGTGTGAGACTGGGGAGGGGGCAGAGGTGCGAATACGTGACCCAGGGAGCAGGGAAACCCCCCTGGAAAAATCCAAGGGAGAGGAAAAAAATACAGCGGGTGTCCTAGCACCTAGTGTTGAGGTTCTTGAGACATTGTCTCGTCTCGAGAACAGAGGAAAGAACTTTTCCTCGGTCTTGACCCCTCTAGGTCTTGGTCTTGTCTTGTGCCTGACTCCACAAAGTGCTAGTCTTGTTTCAATCTCGTCTTGATCAACTCTGTGGCTGTCTCTCTCGTTTTGGTCTCGACCCGCCTAGGACTTGGTCTTGTTTTTGTCTCAATTTAGGTGGTCTTGACTACAACACTACTAGCACCACTAGCACCCCTGGAGTTGACACGACTGCACAAACGCCTCCTTGGATAAGGAAACACATTGTATTGCACAGGCTGGAGCCTGTACAATACAATGTGTTTCTCTATAGACCTGCGCAGTGACGTCACCGCCCCGGTTTCAGAAGTGTTTTCCCTATTCATTTTACTCATAGACTTTTCGAAAATAATTTAAATAAATACGATTACAATGCGGACAAAGCCAACTCGGGTCGTGACAAATCATGATGACACACACAATCTTTTGGAACGATCAAATAATTTCTAAGATGAAAAACGAAACAAAGTGTTGTATCCTGCCATTTTCTACTTCTTGCTAATTAGATATTATATGATGATATTGTGTTTGTCATCATGATTTGTCACAACCCGAGTTGGCTTTGTCTGCGGCGAAATCGTCTTTATATAAATTATTTTCGAAAAGTCTATGAGAAAAATCCGGAACCGGGGCGGTGACGTCACGGCGCAGGTCTATACAAGGAGACGTTTGTGTGTGCATCAAGCAGTATGATAGGAATCGACCGATTATCGGCCGCGGCCGATAATCGACCTCGATTTGAGTTATTTAATTAATAATCGAGATCGGAGAAAAAACGGTCGATTGTGGCCGATTATACTTATATCCCCCTAAATGTGGCAAACGTGGCAACCCGAGCGGTAGAGCACGGTCTGCGGCAAGTACGGCGACATATAACGTCTCGGCTCCGTGCAGTTGATGGCTGGAAGCGCCTCTGCAGCACCAAAGAAGAAAAGAAACTTTGTACATACTGCCTGCCTGGACACTCGGTCGCTTTTGGATTTAATGGAACTGTTTTACAGGTAAGATAGACAAAGACAATGTATATAACCATTCAGCCTTCACATTGCACTTGTACATTTCATGTAAGCCTGCTCCTCCTCCCTGTTGCTTCTGCAGCTCTGCCAACATCAGAGCTCCATAAGCAACATCATGTGACAGTTTTCAAAGTAAGTTGTATAACTGAACTGCAATGCATAAACCATTATTATCTTGTCGACATGTATGCTGCTGTAATGTGCAGCTCACTGGACGAGCCTGTTCTGTTTGTTGTTGTTGGAGTAGTGTGAATGAATAGGATAGGCGCAGCCATTATTATGGGTTGCCATGTTTTGGGGAAACAAGCGCATTGTGTTTACTTTGTACACTGAGCAGGACAGATCCACATGAGTGTGTTTGTTTGTAGAGTTGGCCAGCGTATTGCTTTCATATATGTAGCCCTGTACTTCTGAGAGTACTAAAGAGACTGACTGGTTAATTTGAGTTAAGTCTGACCCATGCTGAAAATATCAGCAGTTTTTTTTTTTTTTTTTACACTGTTTAGCATTTTTTGACATTCACTCCACTCCAATCTCAAATACATAATTTTATTTTACACCTTTTAGATGTATAAATTAATTAAATGTAGTGAAATAAAAGTATAGCTAATCTACAAGCTCACAACGTTGCAATGAGGCATGTATAGGACTATTATCACCAGTATTGGATATTGATTTATGAAAGACATTTTATTTTACATTTATAGGAGAAATCATTGAATCAAAATATTGAAAGCCAATCTACAAGCTTGCAATGTTGGAGTTAGGCTTGTAGACCATTACAGGGATTAAAGGTAGGGGAAGTGATTTCACTTTTGTCAGATATCACCCCAAAAATATTTTTTTTCTGTTAAAATGCTCTATTATAAGGTGTGGAAACCACATATGGAGTTTCCCCCTCTCCCACGTTAGCAGAGGAGCTAATAAAAGTTCCCCAGGTCACCACAATTCTCCTCCAATCAGGAGAGAGCAGCAGGTTCAATAGTGTAGCTACTTTTGGGGGCCCCTAGTGCACCAGGCTGGTACTACACCATGAATTTCAAATCACTTCCCCTACCTTTAAAGTAAAAAAAAAAATATCTTGAGACTGAAAATTACGTTTTGCAAATAAGCACTGAGCTAATTAAAGGTAGGGTAAGTGATTTGAAATTCATGGTGTAGTACCAGCCTGGTGCACTAGGGGCCCCCCAACAGTAGCTACACTATGTGAACCTGCTGCTCGATCCTGATTGGAGGAGAATTCACCCACCACCTGGGGAACTTTTATTAGCTCCTCTGCTAACGCGGGGGAGGGGGAAACTCCATATATGGTTTCCACACCTTATAATAGAGCATTTTAACAGAAAAAATATTTTTTGGGTGATATCTGACAAAAGTGAAATCACTTCCCCTACCTTTAAATGACCCCTGTGAAATCCTCAGGACTGAAATCAGTACCCAGTACTGAGAACTTTAATCCCTGCCATTATCTATATCTAATGTACTTAATAATTAATCTACTTGTTTGTAAAGGTTTTCAATACAACTAAAATAATCATAATCAACTCTCAACCCCCTGTCATTGCAGATGTCTGGTCCAGGACGGCACCGACAGGACTACTTTTAACCAATCTGCAGCAACGGGGAACAAAACCTGCAATACTTGCAACGAAAGCCCAGCACAGGATCAGGACTGAAAAAGCATCAGAATACCACAAACCTTATCAAGCAATAAATTCTCCACTACGTTTAAAGGAATTCTTGTGTTGAAATCCGTTATTGTTTTGACACCTTCACTGCTGAACACGAGATACCAGAGTTTTGGCCACTAGGGGGCGCCAAAGCACTTTTTTGGGCCTTTTTTTTTTTTTTTTTTTTTTTAGATTTTTTTTGGGGTGAGTGCCCTTAAGAAATTATAATAATCGTATCGGCCAATATCGGCTATCGGTGTTTTTGATGTTCCACTAATCGGTGATCGAATTAATCGCCCAAAAGGCTGATCGGTCGATCCCTTGCATCAAGCAGTATGACAGAAATAGCGCGTTTAGAGTTTGCTGTTGCTGAAGAGTCTTTGTCCACTACTGTAAATCCCTTTTAGAGAGAGTCTTCCGTTTGTCCTCAGATTGCCTATCTTCCCCCTGCCTCCTCCCAACATGCTGGGCAATGCTGATGAAATATGTTATTGGAAAATATGCAAATACGTCAGATTTCATTATGTAAATGCAGCAATGAGCCATTGTAATTGTACAGGTTGTGCTGAAACACTTTTCTGCACCTTCTTCGGATGGAAAGCACCGTATTGTCCCGAATGCAATATGTAATATAAGGTGACACTCTGATTATAAGACGAACCCCACTTTTCAAGACTCATTTGTGGAAAAATAACTTTGGGTGTCAAATAGTCTAGTTCCTCATTATAATACAACCCCATTTTTAGGATATGTCCATTGGGAAGTTTGGTTCCATTTGTATATATGCTCTCAGAAAGAGAACAGAAATGAAAATGGGTGGAATTCCCCCTTTTAATGTAGCATCATGATAATTTCAGCCTGCACTTTAACTGTATATTATACAGTACATTGGCTATTAATAATACATCGCATACAAGCTCATGCGTCACTTCATGCTGGGGGCTATGAGCTTGTAAAGTTTCAGTTTGGAATAATCATGAAAATATGTTCATTATTGTATTTTATTTAAAACTCCAGTGAAATGGAACTCACACACACACACACACACACACACACACACACCACACACACACACACACACACACACACACACACACACACACACACACACACACACACACACACACACACCTTCCCAGTCACAAGGAGGTGGAGTGCAGAGAGGAGCTGTGGGAATTGTAGTCCAGGGGAGTAGAGTCCATGACATGAGACACTGGGCTCACTGCTAACATCTAAAGACTACCAGGAACGTGTTCTAAACCTTCTAAATGTCATTAACATATACAGTATATATCGTTTTTTGGGGGTGAAATGTCCCTTTAATCAAGCATTTTAACTCAACTCCAGGCCTCTGGAGGTCCCTGGAACAAAACATGGTCAGACAGGGGTCCAACAGTGAAATTCATATATACATATCAGTTTGGGGGGTCCTTGACGTGAAATAGTTGCTGTACATCTTAGTGTGTAGTGCAATGGTTTTCAACCTTTTTCCTACCAGGACCCACTATTTATCAGAATTTGATCCACCATTTGATGATATTTTACCCCCACAGTCCCCAAAACTAAAGATTTATTTTGCTTTTGTCCACAATTCCAGGCTTGATTACAAAATGGATCAAAATGACCATTAATCTACTACATTCTCTAGTTGTGTAGACTTGGGCTGATTCAGAAGATGAATATTTTAACTCTTGAGAGCGTAAACGTGAAACCAAATGGACCCGCAATGTTCCATTTGGGATCACTGGTGGTCCCCGGACCACCTGTTGAAAACCCCTGGCATAGCGTGTGTACAGTATAGGGCATTGTGTGCAGTGATTAGTAGATCTCATGCATGGCTTCCTTGTGTTCCTGTAGCAAAGACCTTACTTTGCACAAACACAGTCAATAAAGAGCTGTCAAAACTGCGTGGGCGGCGGCTGGCGGGTGTTATTTTGCTTCGGCAAACTGCAGCGGCACACACCAGAGACCCCGACAACAAAAAGTTCCCATTAGTCACATAAAGTGCCTATAATCACACACAGATATCGGCTTTCCTTTCACTGTAGCCTCTGGGAAATAATTACCAGGCAGTTGCACACATAATGAAGAGGAAAAAGAATACGGATCCCCCGTTGTTGTGTCAGCAGAGACGACGACACAGAGGATTTTTTCCCCCACACACACAGGGTCCATTCCTTCTCAGAGTACTAGTATGCGATGCTCTGGGTAACGGGAAGGCTCGGCCCAAATAATACTCATTTGGTTCACATTTATGCAGGAAAATATTGAAACCAAATGGACCCTTGCGGGTCCATTTTATTTTTCATTTTTACGCTCTCAAAGAGTTACATCTGGCTGCCCCCCCCCCCCAGGGTGGCCTGGGAAAGGCAAAATTGTCCCGGTGGGAAAATATGTGCCAATCCGCTGTTCAGTGTGGATCTCCGTTTCATTTGAGAGCTGGAAACATTTTTTTACACTCTCAAAAGAGTTACAGCTTGTTAATCAACTTTCTATATCATTTAGCTGGGGACCACCTGGAACTCTCTCAAGTGAGACCATTAGTGGGGTTGCAAACCACTGTCTTAGAAGCTTAGATATCATTTCGTCCTCAGCACAAGGCTTAGGCTAGAGTCTCAGCCCTAGAATACAAGGAGGATAATTCTAATATAACTAGCGGCTAGGTTGTGCCTAGCAAATGACAGGGATATAGGTAATGTTTTGGAAGACCTTGAGTTTGTGTGTGTGTGTGTGTGTGTGTATTTTCTGTCACATCAGAGTGGTCATTAGGAGCAGGTGGCCAGTGAAAGAATGTGTCTGCCAATAGATAATGGACACATGGCTCCCTCAGCAATGCCCTCATTGATTTGGCAGCCAAGGCTCGATGCTGCCATGCTGGCCTCTCTCTCTCTATCACAACACTGACTCATCCATTCTGCTCTCGTGTGTGTGTGTGTGTGTGTGTGTGTGTGTGTGTGTGTGTGTGTGTGTGTGTGTGTGTGCGTGTGCGTGTGCGTGTGCGTGCGTGCGTGTGTTTTAGAGGAGGGGGCTGCAGGAGGATATTATTGGTGCAATTGTTGTGTTGATGCTCTGCCTTCAAGTGCCCTAGCGGGCGTCCCCCCCACCCCCGTCCTGTTCAGGCTATCATGCGTTGTACTGTGAAACCTTGTATGTCCAAAACCTTACCTGTTTTATCATCCTTTTAAAACATACAAGTTTTCGACGCGAGATCCACGCATTTGCTTCTTTATGGAACGTGCAGCAGGGAGCGGACAATTGTGTCCACTGAAAGACCTATAGCTCTGTGTGGCTTAATATCGAACTTGCTTAACTCCTTAGGCACCATTTCCCCAGCCTGTAGCGCCCCCATTTGGTCCAGAGTGCCATTTAGGCCTATGCAATTGATTGATTGATTGATTGATCTAAAACAAAACAGAAAAATCACAAACAGCAGTCATATATTTTTTCCAGCCTATACAGATGTGTGACTGTGCCTTTGTATTTAGAAGGCTTAAAGGGACATTTTCCCATATTTGCAAAGAAATATATGTTATTGATGTTTAGAAGACTTGCAACACTCTCCTGGCGTCTTTGTGTGTAATATGTGGCTTTATTTAAATTTAGATATTAGATGGATAGATGACTAGATATTTAAATTTTAGCAGTGAGTTCAGTGTCTGTGATGTCATGAAACTCACTCCTGGACTACGATTCCCATAATGCTCCCACTATCTTTGTGGATGGGAGAAGATTCGTCTTACTGAGACAATATGTAGTCCAGGTGTCGATGACATCAGAGACACTGGGTTCACTGCTAAAATCTAAATTACACACACAAATTCCTCAAGGGAAGTGTTCTAAATCAGTAACATATATTATTTTGAAAAAAAAAAAATGGTGAAACGTCTACTGTAAATCTGGGATCCCATGGCAAAAAAGCAATAATGGCGTCTTGTGCTCTTTGTTTCCCTTGCATTTGTACAATAGTGCAACAATACAATGCACATGGCTGTGCACGTGCATGTGCGCACGTGTGCCTGGGTGTGAGTGAGCGGCGATGGAGACCAGTCACTTCTTCAGGAGCTAGTCGTCTTTGACTGTATACGGCCGCTTGTTTTCATCTCTCGGAACGTGGCAACCGCTGGCGTTGGCGTCATCTAGCTGGGAAGTGGAGCTTTTTGATGTAATCGCTTGTGAGAAACGTCATCATTTATTGATGCATCCATTAAAGAAGCATGTGCGTCTGTGCAGGCTCAGGGAAGGGAGGGAGAAAGGGAAGGAAAGGGGGAGAAGCAGAGCAGGAAGCCAGTGACACAGAAAATGCCCGCCACCAGGGCCAGATCTAGAGGGAGGGCAGGGGTGGGCAGAGCCCACCCAAATGTGCATCCTGACCATCCAATGAAAGGTAATATCAGTGGTTTTCAACCAGTGGTCTGGGGACACACCAGTGGTCCTTGAGAGAGTTCCAGATGGTCCTCAGCTAAATGGTGGAAAGTTGGTTAACCCAATGTAACTCTTTGAGAACGTAAAAATGAAACCAAATGGACCCTTGCGGGTCCATTTGGTTTCATGTTTACACTCTCAACAGTTAAAATATTCATGTGAATTATCCCAAGTCTACACAACTAGAGAACTAGATTAATGGTCATTTTGATCTATACGTTTGACTGGTTTGTTTCCCAAATCCAGCCTGGTATTGTGGGCAAAAGCACAATAAATCTTTAGTTTTGGGGTCTGTGGGGCTAAAACGTTATCAAATGGTGGTCCGTGTCTCAAAAGCCCAATAAATAGTGGGTGTCAAAAAGATTGAAAACCACTCCGTCATATGAAAAACTTGGAGTTGCCCACCTTGCCATTCTTCCAGCCCACCCTAGTAGGGCTGGCTATACCCAGCCCTGCCCGCCACACCACACCATGCCATGCCATGCCATGCCAACTCCCTTTCTTTCTCTCTCACTCTCACAATAACGCAGTGGTTTCCCAAAGTGGGTTACGTGGACCCCTAGGGGTTCCAGGGGGGTCCCCAATTAGAAACCAAATGGACCCTTATGGGCCTCTACAGGGGTTGACACTAGGGTCTCTGAGGCCCATCGGGCAAGTGCCAGTCAGGTTCTACTTGCCCTCAGGTCATGGTCACTTGCCCCCCAGGTTCCAGGTGGTCTCCAGTTAAGTTGGTTAACCAGATGTAACTCTTGAGAACGTAAAAATGAAACCAAATGGACCCTGGCGGGTCCATTTGGTTTCATTTTTACACTCTCAAGAGTTAAAATTCATCATCTTAATTAGCCCAGGTCTACACTGTAGAAGATTAATGGTCATTTTGATGTGTTAATTTGCCTGTTTTGTTTCCCAAATCCAGCCTGGAATTGTGGGTAGCTAGAAAGCAGGGAAAGACACAGAGGCAGAGTGCAATGACTGCCTTGAAGACAAAATGATCTTGTGTTGTGTTATAGTGCACTAAGTTGTACACTTGCCCGATCGGGCAACCAGGTTGCAGTCTTCACTTGCCCCACCATTTTTTTCACTTGCCCCGGGCAAGCGGGCAAGTGTTAGTGTCAACCCCTGCTCTAACTCAGAGAGTTGGAAATGAAACTAAATGGACTCTAAAATGTCCATTTGGCTCCATTTGTACACTTTTATAAATTGCAGCAATGCAGTCCCATAGATACTGTATTGTATAGCTATATCTTTAGCTATATCTTATAGCTATCCCTTATAGCTATATCTTTTTGCCTTTTCCCCTCTACTTTGATGCTGCAGCTGTTTCCCGGCAGACACAGTTGTTTCTTCCTGCAGATGGTCCAGAACTTTGTTGTTGTCAACAAATCATGAAAACAAAACATTTGTCGGGCTCAGGAAAGGTGATTACTGATTATTTGTGAAGGGGAGGGCGGTTGTGTAGGGTGAGGCAGCGTTTTAGCCAATCGCAGCACAGCAGTCTCCAGCAGATTCATAATGAGCCAATAGAGTGGAGGTGAGGTTTTGAAACAAATCTATGTTTGTGCACACTAAAGGTTCCTCTATTACCTTTAAACTGGTTGAGAATCACTGCTAGAGCCGTAGAAGTGGACTTTTGGCGTATATTTTCCAGAACTACTGCTCTAGGAGCTCTGCTTCTAGATCTCCCGTGTGTTGACACATTTTTCCTGCATGTATTTTGTATAGGCAGAACTTGGCGGATAGTTTTATTACCTTTCCACGGACAGGTCAACGGCAGAGCATGTTTCAACCTAACAAGTCTTCCTCTGCATTGTACTGGCTGTTTTTCCATCAGTATTATTATATTGTTGAGACGTGCACCTTTTGTTGCTTGTTTGCTTTGCAGTGCCCTCTGCTATGTTTGCACACGGCATAATGATGAGCTGTGATCTGAAGTTGTTTATAGGATCATCTCATACTGTGTTGGAAGGGGGTGTATTATAACATGCTTACAACAGGGTAAACATTGAAACTCACGGATGACAGAACTGCTGTGGTGATGTAATCCGGATGCTAAGGGTACGCTTTGGAAACTATTAATGGTAGATGCGGATTACTGTATTTACAGTTCACTAGCGGCTTGATTGAACTGCTTTGTTCGTTGAAATGATTTCAAAAGCTGGTTGATTAACACCATGTAAACAGAACTATGTTTATAAGGGATCTACCATTAATTTAAAATCCAATGTATTACATAAATCTTGCCATTTGATACAACTCTTTATACCATACCTGGGCATTATGCGGCCTGGGGGTCAAATGCGGCCCTTTTGCTGACTCTGACCGGCCCGGGAAAGGGTGCCGTGGTTTTCAACCAGTGGTCTGGGGACCACCAGTGGTCCTTGAGAGAGTTCCAGTTAAATATGTAAAGTTGGTTAACCAGATGTAACTCTTTGAGAGCGTAAAAATGAAACAAAATGGACCCTTGCGTGTCCATTTGGTTTCATTTTACACTCTCAAGAATTAAAATATTCATCATCTGTGTTGCTCTTGGTATTATTCAAGACACGGCTCCCTGCATCCTTCATAGCTTATGTTGTTCATTTGACAGACAGCAGGAAACAAATACTGTAGCTGAAGTGAATGGTGAATGTTCACATCCCTGTGTACACAACAGCTGGCATTTATCATGCTTGAGTGGCATGGAAATCACTTTATTTTGACGGGTGTTTTGTCAAAGCTTAAGGATTCAAAATGCATATATTTTAACATAGCAGAGCTTTATTTAGTGTTTATTTGAAATATGGCTTTCACTTTAGGACTTCAAGATATCACACCGTTGTGAAGTGAGGGGTGCTTTAATCAACTGTTGACATTATACCCACCTTAGTACTTGGTTCAAGAGGGGTCCCTAGGGTTTCATCACAGTAATTTTAACCTCCCTATTTCATAGTAGATATTGGTGTCGCGCAGGCTGCCTTTTTTGTGTGTGTGTGCGTGTGCTTGCGTGTGTGTGTGCTCGCGTGTGCGTGCGTGTGTATGCGCGCGTGTGTATGCGCGCGTGTGTGTGTGCGCGTGTGTGTGTGCGCGTGTGTGCATGCTAAGCCAGGGGTTTTCAACCAGTGGTCCGGGGACCACTGGGGTCCTTGAGAAGGTTCCAGGTGGTCCCCAGCTAAGTTGGTTAACCAGATGTAACTCATGAGAATGTAAAAATGAAACCAAATGGTTTCATTTTTATTACACTCTCAAGAGTTAAAATATCCATCATGTGAATTAGCCCCCAAGTCTACACAACTAGAGAATGTAGAAGATCAGTAGAAATCTTTAGTGTTTCGGGTGTATAGGGGCTAAAATGTCATCAAATGGTGGTCCGTGGCTCAAATTCTGAATAAATGGTGGGCCCTGGCATCAAAAAGGTTGAAAACCACTGGTTTAAGCAGCTGTGCTTCCCTCCTGTCCTCCTCTCCTCTCCAGGTTCGTCCAGGGAGGTGAAGGCCTCGGCGCGGGCGTCGGAGCGCATGCTCCACAAGCTGAGAGGGAAGAGTGAGTTCACCGTGCTGGTGACCCTCAAACAGGAGCACCTCAACTCTGGGGTGGTCCTCTCCATCCACCATGCCGAACACAGGTGGGAATGATCAACACACACCATTACAATGGTTACAAAGTGTAGCCATTGTAAATGGTGTGTGCCTTGCATGGTTTCTTCTGTCGTGTGTGTGTGTGTGTGTGTGTGTGTGTGTGTGTGTGTGTGTGTGTGTGTGTGTGTGTGTGTGAGAGAGAATGGGTGAGAATGGGTGAATGATAGCCTATAGCTGTATAGTCGCCTGAAAATTGCCATTCGAGCCTCGGACAGCAATTTCAGGCCGAGCTTCGAACCTTCACAGAATACACCCCCTGGTGTATTCTGTGAATACACCAGTCATGACACCGCTCTCCTTTTCTCTCCTTTCTGATGAGACCGATCCGACACAGCCACGGGTAACACGCTGTTTTGATTGCCAATACATGCCGTCCATCGGCTCGTTTAATTATTTGTTTGCTGTGAACGACTACGTGTCTATTGTATATATATAGTCTAAACTGCCTGCTTCTGCTGGACAGCTAACCATAAAACCAACATTTCCAAAGGCTTGTTTAATTATTTGTTTGCTATGAACGACTACGTGTCTATTGTATATATAGTCTTAAGTGCCTGCTGCTGCTGGCTAGCCTGCTGCTGGCTAGGTAAATACCATACCATAACCATAAAACCAACCAGTCAGCGTGCAGCTCTATAGAGTACAGACGGAGTTGCGCAAACTCCGTTGACTTCCTAGAGCCAGTCTAATGGCGGATCGCCTACATAAACCTCTATTGAGAATGGGACACCTTCAGTGAAAACATTGCATTTCCAACTGCAGTAACAGCGCGTTTCACAGCGAGTTTCTGACCCCTTGATGTCGCACATTTACTAGATGGGGGGGAAAAGTTAAATAAATAAATAAATGCGAATGGTTCGGGATCATTAATATTCGTTCGCGTGGCGACCTTAGCGAGTGAATGGTTCGAATCCCGAGCTTCGGTATACAGCCCTAGTGAATGATGCACAATCTATGCAAAGCCTTGGATAAAGGCGCTATATAAAATTACTATTTAGGATTAAGAGTGGCTACTAAATGCCTAAATTGTAATGCAAACTGCATACCCGCGTATGCAGCAGGTTGTCCAGCTAGATTTACACATTATGGTATTAGTGGCTGAATATTGCCTGTTGCACCTTTAGTCACACTGAGGATTTTACTAGCGCACAACTGATATACTGATATACACTGGGTCATTCCGTGCCAACTCAACCAAATTTCAGGAACTCCCCCACATCACCATCTCAGATTTTGCTCAAAAAAATCTATAATCAAGAACCATATGTTTGTACCACACATGCAAAATATTAGCTCCCAATTCATTGTAGTTTTGGAACTACAGGCCTTTAAAATATTGGTGTCAAAACACCACATGTCGAAATTGCGTTTTTCCCCAACTTCAGAGACCCATAACTTTCTATTGCAGCTATCTACACAGTTGTGTTTGCAGATTCTTACTGAATGATACCCACTCTTTTCAAATCTGTTGCCAGAAAGCCTCTGAAGGACATACTTTTTGCATAATAGGAAGCCGAAAATGGCATTTTGGCCAAAATCGCTTAAAATTCATTAAAACTCTAAGGGGCCTAGTAGAAATATGAAACTAGTTAGATTTTTGTCCTCATTACCTAGTAATTGTAGGGTTGCGATGTGTTCACAGAAACATTTTTGCGATGAAAATTACATTCCTGAATTTTTTACAATTTTTTAAAGATCTTACGTCCTTTCCGAGGGGGCTAAAATAGGGCACTTTTGGCATCTTATTTGGTCATGTGGCTAGGGGTTTAGGATCTTCTAATTCTTTGTGAAGATGCTCTCATATAAGATGTAACTACTCCCTGATTTTTTTTAACAAACGCCCCTTCTAATATTTTTTTTGGTACGTGAACAGTGTTGTCATTTTTCACTTTTTTCCACATTCATTCTCTGTGACTCTAAATTGGAAAATTCCTACTAGCAGCTATTTCAGACTTACATACACTGACATACAAATTTCCATATTTTAGTAGTTTTATGTCCAAGAAATTAATATTTTTCTCTCTATTGGGACCTAAAAACAGCTATTTGGCCAAAAATAACAAAAATGCTGGGCAGCTTTTAATAAACAAAGGAATAATGAAGGGGTGTTTTGCACACAAATTAAGGCATACACATTTCCTGAACAACTTTTACTGTATTGTACAGTATTTCTTGCAATTAGAAAATCTTAGGTATAATTGCAATTTTTGTTGAATATCCTTGGAAAATATAGAAAAATAACAACATTCTGGAGTAGTTGTGTAAGCACAAAACATTTAGCAATGAGGTTTTATTTACATATTAACACATTCAGTGATCCATGATTTTAAGTCAAATATGGGCATCCATGATAATTGCTAATTCATTCACAGGCAGTACAGTTTCATGTGATGTGTTAAGACACTCATAAACTGTCATCTCACTAATTGCCCTTTAAGGGACTCAAATAAAACTGAACTGAATCTAGTTTGTACATAAGTTAAAACTTAAGTCTGTCACAAGTTTGAAGTCACCCTCTGTTAGTTGGTATTGGCATCCTCCACTTTTTATGTTTGGGGCCTCTACCACACAAAGGACATGAAGCAAAGGCACCCAACATTCATCTTTCCTGCTTTGTGGTGGCCATGAGAATGAGTTGCCTCGTCTTTGTGTCATGAAATTGACATAAACATCATTTTGTTCTTCATTTCTGGTGACAATATTTCCTATGTACCATTTTCTGTCATAAACACAGGAAACATATTTGCCCGGCTGTAGTAAATGTCTGTTCCAACAGTCCAACCAAAAAGAAAACTGACATACATACAGTATTTCTTTTAGTTTGTCTTGCTGTATGTACTGTATGTTAGTTTTCTTTTTGGTTGGACTGTTGGAACAGACATTTCTTTTGACCAAAACGTTGCCACAATAAACCCAGTCTTTACTTGTAAGTTTTCTCGTAGTCGTAACTATTATGATTTCAAATAACAGGAATGTAAGACACATTTTTCAATTAAAAATCAACATTTGCTAAGGATATCATTGCTAATATATATATATATATATATATATATATATATATATATATATATATATATATATATATATATATATATATATATATATATATATATATATATATATGGATAGAAAAAGTCACCACATCTGTAATGTCTGAGGAATATATCCCATTCCCTCCAGAACTTGAAAAATATCAAGTCAAAATGTTTGTCATTTTTGGCCCACTAGCTGTTTTTAAGTCCCAATAGAAAGAAAAATATGAATTTCTTGGACATAAAACTACTAAAATATGGAAATTTGTATGTCAGTGTATGTAAGTCTGAAATAGCTGCTAGTAGGAATTTTCCAATTTAGAGTCACAGAGTTCTGAATGTGGAAAAAAGTGAAAAATGACGACACTGTTCACGTACAAAAAAAAAATATTAAAAGGGGCGTTTGTTAAAAAAATCAGGGAGTAGTTACATCTTATATGAGAGCATCTTCACAAAGAATTAGAAGATCCTAAACCCCTAGCCACATGACCAAATAAGATGCCAAAAATGCCCTATTTTAGCCCCCTCGGAAAGGACGTAAGATCTTTAAAAAATTGTAAAAAATTCAGGAATATCATTTTCATCGCAAAAATGTTTCTGTGAACACATCGCAACCCTACAATTACTAGGTAATGAGGACAAAAATCTAACTAGTTTCATATTTCTACTAGGCCCCTTAGAGTTTTAATGAATTTTAAGCGATTTTGGCCAAAATGCCATTTTTGGCTTCCTATTATGCAAAAAGTATGTCCTTCAGAGGCTTTCTGGCAACAGATTTGAAAAGAGTGGGTATCATTCAGTAAGAATCTGCAAACACAACTGTGTAGATAGCTGCAATAAAAAGTTATAGCTCTCTGAAGTTGGGGAAAAACGCAATTTCGACATGTGGTGTTTTGACACCAATATTTTAAAGGCCTGTAGTTCCAAAACTACAATGATTTGGGAGCTAATATTTTGCATGTGTGGTACAAACATATGGTTCTTGATTATAGAATTTTTTGAGCAAAATCTGAGATGGTGATGTGGGGACCCTTGGTTGAGTTGGCGCGGAATGACCCCACTGTACTGCAGGGGTTTTCAACCGGTGGTCCGGGGACCACCAGTGGTCCTTGAGAGGGGTCCAGGTGGTCCTCAGCTAAGTTGGTTAACCAGATGTAACTCTTGAGAACGTAAAAATGAAACCAAATGGACCCTGGCGGGTCCATTTGGTTTCATTTTTACGTTCTCAAGAGTTAAAATATTCATAATCTGAATTAGCCATTTTGGAATGTCTGTTTTGCTTGTTTTCTTTCCAAAATCCAGCCTGGAATTGTGGACAAAAGCAAAATAAATCTTTAGATTTGGGGTCTGTGGGGCTAAAACATCCTTAAATGGTGGTCCGTGGCTCAAATCCTGAATAAATGGTGTTCCCTGCGATGGAAAAAGGTTGAAAACCCCTGCTGTACTGTATGTACATTGGTGCTGGGATACGGAGCTTATATGCTAGTTTGATAAGGCATTCCTTTTGGCGTCAGGCAGTGATTGAGTAAAGCCAGCAAATCACCCTGTTCATCAACGTATACTCAACACTTTGTCACCGTTCCAAACGCCGGGCCTGTATAATGATGGAGGGAGAAGTAATGACACACGCAGACTGCCACCGCGGTTAGCATGCTAATAATGCCTTTACATTACCCTGGCTGCGCGGAGGGGGCGCAGATCACACACAGGCCGTGCGTGCGTGCGTGCGTGCGTGCTTCCCATGGAGGAATGTATACGTTAAAGTCACCGCTGAGATCCCACTTCAGAGCAGGGGCGGATTTAGGCATAGGCATTGGGGAGCAATGCCCAGTCTGCCCCACCAAACATGATGGCATGCAAAACAACCCAAGATATTTCAGTGCTTATATTCAAAAGTATTTGAAACACTACTATACTGCTACTAACTAACTACAGTTGTGGCACCACTAAACCAACAGCATTTCATCTTTGAAAACGGAAAACTCTCTGAGTCAGACCTTCAGCTTTATGCATGCTGCGTGTCTGTTGTAACTTTAAGAACAACTAATGTTATTATCAATGCTAATACAGTACTTGCCTAATACCCAAGTACTGTAACCAAAAATGGTATGGGTGCAGCCGCCCCCATACCACCCCCCCCCCCCAAATGGGAAATGTTACATCCGCCCCTGCGTCAGAGTTGCATTAACGACTTTTCTTCGTCGCCTAATACTGATTGGCTTTCCCAGTCATTTTTGTAGGATACAAACGACTGCACCGCTTCATTTGGAAATTAGGCTGGGATTTGTTTAGCACCAGCTCTGTAGAGCTACTGTAGTGGATTTGTGCAGCTAGAGTGGTGTGTGTGTGTGTGTAGTGTACTGTCTGTTGCCTAATAGCCTACTATGCATGGCTGGGGGTGAGAGTAGCTCTATTAGATTGGGGTTAGCTGGGGGTCGATGAATCAACTCCATTACAATTGTGTCAGTATCTCTTTTTTTTCCTCTCCCCACCCCTACGCGTTTGCATAATGTTTCAAGCCAATGTGTCGCTGTCTTTTTTTTTTTTTCTTTTCTGTCTTTCTCCCTTTGAATTATGTTTTGAGCAAATGGCTGTAGCTTAAGTAAGTCTTCTTTAAAAAGCAGCGGCGGCGTCTGTATTGGCAGCTCTTTCCATTAGCATCGCTCCTTGAGCTGAATCTCAATGGTGTGGAGAGACAATGGATTACCTTAAGCCTGATTTATGCTTCTTCAAAGTACGGTTCCGGCTTCACCAATGTAGCGCTTCTCAAACTTTTTGAAGACGAGAAACCCACCCACGTTGATGTTGAATTAATGCTATCCCGGGACCCCATAGAGGAGAATATTTATATATGAAAAAAGTTTCAAACCTAGCAAGATGTACAAGCTTGCAGCTGTGAGCTATGGACAACCTTTGTTGCGCGTTCCTCTTGTTCGACGCTGAATGGCGTCACTCGCATAAATGGTGTTTTACAGATTAAAAAGATAGCGATTAAAAGAAAAAACTAAAATAGTCATATTTTTAAAATATTTTATATTGATTTTAACGCCTTTATCGGCCGATAATATCTGTATGGCCAATATATCTGCCCATCCCTAGTTGTAGCCGTTCATTTTGATGATTGATGTGTATTTTATCCATACAGTTAACCATTGAACACTTGAAGCTAATGCTTTAGCCTGCAGACGGTCCAGAACTTTGTTTTTGTCATTCTGTGGGGTGAGGCAGTGTTTTAGCCAATCACAGCACAGCAGTCTCCTTTAATGTATCTACTAAGTATTTCTGAATTGATTGCAACTCAGAATAGTATTGTATCGCCATCATAAACGAATATGGTACATCTATCGTATGGTCAACCATGTATCGCGATAATCGTATCGCTGTTGGAATGTATCGTTATACCCGTGTTTGAGAGGCATCCTCACCAGATGCCTGATTCACGAGGGGTTTTCAACCATTTTCCTACCAAGGCCCACTATTTAATCTGCATTTTAGCGACGGACCACCATTTGATGTTTAGTTTAGTCTCTCGGACCCAAAACCAAGAATTGTCAAGTTTTCGTTCACAATTTAGGAGCGATAACTGGTAAAACATTGGTCAAAATAACAACTCTCCTACAATTGTGTAGATTCTTGAAAAGTAATAATTCACAGCTCTTAAGAGTTACAGCTCTATAAGGGTCCATTTGGTTACTAACTTTCCATCATTTAGTTGGGGACCACCTGGAATTCTTTCAGGTACCATTGATGGTTCCCGGACCACTGACCCGTATGATGTTTGAAGGTACGGTATAAATCACACCTGGCCATTATGTGGCCCGGGGGCCAAATGCGGCCCTTTGGCTGCCTCTGACCGGCCCGGGGACCACCAGTGGTCCTTGAGAGAGTTCCAGTTAAATATGGAAAGTTGGTTAACCAGATGTAACTCTTTGAGAGCGTGAAAATGAAACCGTAAAAATGAAACCAAATGGACCCTTGTGGGTGCATTTTCAGTCCCTTTTTGAATGAAACCAGTGAACTGCTAGTTTTGAGGGATGGGGGCAGGGAATTCCACACCTCAGTGGCAGTGCTGAGGCCTGGTATTGTGGACAAAAGCAAAAAGAAATCTTTAGTTTTGGGGTCTGTGGGGGTAAAAAAATGTCATCAAATGGTGGTCTTCCGTGGCTCAAATACTGAATAAACAGAGGGCCCTGGTGTCAAAATGGTTGGTCTTACTCTTACTTTCATCTTGAAATTAAATTAATATTACGCAGCCTTTAGTTCAGCCTTTAGTTTTGGCCCTCCACAATATTTTCTGTATCTCATTTGGCCCCTTGGGGAAAAATAATTGCCCAGCCCTGGTATGAATGCAGGTCCGTCTGTCTGTCGGTCTGTCCCGTCCTGTAGGTTCCTGGAGCTGGAGAGCAGTGGTCAGCGCAGTGAGGTGCGTCTGCACTACCGTACGGTGGGCCAGCAGGCTCACACCGAGGTGTTCCCCTACAGCCTGGCCGACGGACAGTGGCACAAGGTGTCTGTGGCGGTCAGCGCCTCGCACGTCATCCTGCACGTGGACTGCAACAGGTAGGCTGTCTGTGCATATACACCAGGGGCGGAACTAGGCATGGGTATGGGGGGGGGGGGGGGGGATTCCCCCATAAATACCCAGTCTGCCCCACCCAAACACGATTCCATTCAAAACAACCCGAGATATTTCAAATTAAAGTGCTTATATTTAAAATGATTTGAAACACTACTACTGCTACTAACTACAAGTTTTGCACCACTAAGCCAACAGCATTTTATCATTGAAAACGGAAAAGTCTCTGAGTCAGACCTTTAGCTTTACGCATGCTGTTGCAACTTCGATGCTTTACTCGACTAATAAAAGTCCTGTAACTGAACATGGTATGGGGGCGGCTTCATCGCCCGTGACGCTTCGCGCCACGGGCGATGAAGCCGCACCCATACCATTTTCTCTTGCCCCATCCTGTACAGGAAAATATGGCATATTTTGGACGTAGTTCGATAGATTAAATGAATCTGATTAAAAATTCAACAGACCTTTTTTGGACTATAAGGCACACATAAAAGGCTTTAATTTTCTCAAAAACAAGAACAGCACGCCTTATAATCCAGTGTGCCTTATATATGGATCATTTGACTGCAGTAGCTTCTATCCTATGTTGACTGCAATACCTTCTATTCTGTGTGCCTTATAGTATAGTGCGGAAAATATGATTTTTGCATCACGAGTTAAAAAGTTTGGGTTCTACACACTGCCTGCAAAATACTGCACACTGTGGTTGGTTTTAGTAGATGTACAAGCTGGCAAAATGGTACATACGTAGTGGTGCATCGCAACTAAGTTTATACCCTCTCTGAGTAAAATGAATACCTCTGGATTTTACTGTCCCCAAATATGATGTTAACAGAATGTATACTTTACGTTCAGTGGATATACTAATTGGCTTGTGGGCGTTTTACACGTGTGAGGTATCAAAATAACTGGACATTATGGAGCAGTCGTGTGTAGACGAGCCAAAATTGCTAAATAAAAATAAACTGCTTATATTTTATTGGAAGTCAGCTTGGTCTGTCTCTTCCTATGCCAATAATGCTCAATGCCCATGTGGAATTATAGAATGATTGGCCAAGCCATTAAGAGGAAAATTTAATTAATTCAGACAGACGGACAGTTTCTCAATTATATAGTGGGTTGATAATCACTTTGGTTTATTTTAGGCAGAAGTCAATAATGCAGAAATGTTTCAGCCTGGGGCCTACCAGTAAATGCTGTATAGTCTAATGCAGCGTTAGCAACTTTTCAGGGTGCAAATGAAAATTTGAACCAGATTTGACACCATGAACTTTAAATTGAATTTATTTTATACATTTTCAGCTGTTTTTCAATGCTGCCATATTTTTTTCTTGTATCATTTCTTTAATACATTTTTCAGCTGCAATAATTTTGGGGGGTGTCAGGGGTTGACACTAAGGTCTCGGAGACACTTGCCCATCGGGCAAGTGCAAGTCAGGTTCTACTTGCCCTCAGGTCATGGTCACTTGCCCCCCAAAATATATTGTAAATTTTGCAGATGTAACTCTTGAGAACGTAAAAATGAAACCAAATGGACCCTTGCGGGTCCATTTGGTTTCATTTTTACGTTCTCAAGAGTTAAAATGAATCATCTTAATTAGCCCAGGTCTACACAACTAGATAATCTAGAAGATTAGGTCTATGTTAATTTGCCTGTTTTGTTTCCCAAATCCAGACTGGAATTGTGGATAGCTAGAAAGCAGGGAAAGACACAGAGGCAGAGTGCAATGACTGCCTTCAAGACAAATTTATCTTGTGTTGTGTTATAGTGCACTAAGTTGCACACTTGCCCGATCGGGCAACCAGGTAGCAGTCTTCACTTGCCCCACCAGTGTTAGTGTCAAGCCCTGGGTGTAAAAATAGGCAGAGAAACCTAAAAAGACCAAAAATCTTGAAGAGTGTCAAATTCATGATGCAGCCCTTTTTAAAGTAGCCGAACCTAGTTTGTAGTCTATTTTCAGAACTTCTGTTTCCTTTTTAACCCGTTTAGGTCTGGCCTAAGTTTTTTGAAAAACTTCAAATATTTATATGGCAGCATCAAAACAATGTTTAATGTAGTATGTACATTAAACGTTATGTACAGTATTAAAGGTAGGGGAAGTGATTTGAAATTCATGGTGTAGTACCAGCCTGGTGCACTAGGGGCCCCCAACAGTAGCTACACTATGTGAACCTGCTGCTCGCTCCTGATTGGAGGAGAATTGGTGGTGACCTGGGGAACTTTTATTAGCTCCTCTGCTAACGTGGGGGAGGGGGAAACTCCATATGTGGTTTCCACACCTTATAATAGAGCATTTTAACAGAAAAAAAATATTTTTTGGGTGATATCTGACAAAAGTGAAATCACTTCCCCTACCTTTAATGTTTTAATACTGTACATACTCTACAGAATCCAAAAATGGATTCCCGGCCTGAACCTTAACTTAAAAAAGATGTCCTGTAGCCCTGTATATGCTGCTATACAGTATGTATACTCAAAAGTAAACAAACAAATACCCAGTATCTGGACGTTGATTTGTTTACAGTTGAGTGACAAAAAAACAATGTTGCATTAAGTTGATGATCTGGGAACCCCCTCCAAACATTTGTGGAGCCCCTAGCTTGTGAGCCAGCTCAGAGTGTCCGCCCTGATACTGAGAGGTCGGGATTCGATTCCTGGCCGGGTCATACCAAAGAAAAATGGGACCCAATGCCTCCCTACTTGGCACTCAGCATCAAGGGTTGGATTGGAGGTAAGTCCCTGCAACATACTGTACTAGTGTCCTGTCCAGGGATTGTACTTGTACATCAAGCTGCCTCACGCTACAGAAACAGGAGATCGACTCCTGACAAATATGGGCCTCAATGGCTTAGCTGGGCCTCATGATATCATGCTCTGGCAAGGCTACTTACGTACTTGTGAGTCTAACAGGTATGTCTTTATTCTAAAGGATCTACGAGAGGGTGGTGGAAATGCCGTTTATGGACATACCTGAGGACGCTTCCTTCTGGGTGGGACAGAGGAATGCTGCTCACGGCCTCTTCAAGGTTGGAATCTCTTTTAAAGACAACTTTCTGTACAGCGGTTTGACAAGCAATGAATGATTCACGTCATTGAGTGTAATGTCTAATTGTATCGCAGTAAGCCCTGCCCTCCCCAGTGTCCAGCCATGGGTTGGACACTTTCCACTCAGGCTCATTCATACCATGGTAAATACAACGGACTTTAAACACATTAAATACCTGTTCAGTTTTGGAACCAGACCTTCAGAATATCTTCCAAATCTACCGTATGCAGTGAAAAAATATGTGTCAAATATATTTTTTAAAACAATGTTTTATAATAGAGGAATGGTGAGGCTTGTCTATCATCAAGTTTTTTTTTTTTTTTTTTTGGGGGGGGGGGGGGGGGGGGTTACTGAAAGGTCTATTGTGTGTTTTAGTCCTATTTTACTCGTATGAAATTGCTTTAGTCGACTACATCATAATACTTCAGCCAACTTTACAGTTTATTTCGGCGCAAAAATGAATTTTCTACAAGCACTGAGGTTTGATGCTGTCGTCAATGCTGTTTTTTTTGGTGGCCTGCGGGAAAATATAATGCAAATCTAAAATGAACAGACCATCAGACCACACAGTACACACACAGCTAGCACTTTCAAAATCATATGACACAGTTCACCCCCTGTATAGCTTCTTGTACAGAACCCTGCCGTAGAAATGGGTCTGTTTTAGTCGGATTTTGTAGATGCATTTTGTATTAATGACTTGTCTTTTAGTTCTACTGGATCTCTTCTCAACCACTAGCCTGTCCCTAGTCTGTCCCTTTCGCCATGTAATCGCCGAATATATTTTATCCCAGTTTTAGTCGACACAATGTTATACAACCGTGTAGATACAGTACTAGTTTTAGCCTTATTTGAATGACTCCCATATTTACATAACAATAACTCGGCCTGGGATACATCTTGACCTTTGCGCCGTACTTTTCCCCAACTTTCCCCGATTGCATTTTCTTTTTCCTTTCATCATCGCACACTTGTTTTGCAGGAGTTTGCAAAATGCACTATGCAGGTCACTTGCTCACTACCAACCCTAGCGAGTGACTTTTTGTTTTGCTGTCCCTGTTTGTCGCCTAACTCTCTGTGCTGCTTTCTGAAACAACGGCGGTAATTATCCCGGCGGTCTTCACAATACCGATTCGAGGGAAATCATTAAATAGCCTCTGGACGGTGCTCATTAAATGTTGGCCTATTGTTTATCTGAAGAGTGTTTGTGTGAGACTGTGTGTGCGTGCGCATTCGCACATACTTGTATTACTATAATTACGAGATGCCCTTTACATAGTATGTGCTGTCCATGATATGTCTTATAGAGAGTTACTAATATCATCTCCGGCCCTTTGAGAACTGTAGTTGTGTATCATCGGCGATGTCACAGATCCATGACTGGGGTCGGGCAAAAAACAAAGAATCGATATTTAAATATATCGTGATTCTTACTGCCATGATACCAATATCGAATCACCAGAAATGTTTGTTAATGTTTGTTAATGTTTCATGTCACAAAGACTGACAGACGGTATCTGCCTGCATTTAAGTGTATTATTTAACTTTTCATGGTCTATATCAGGAGTAGGCAACCTTTTTGAGATTAAGTGCTGTGTCTTTATTTTCTTGATAGTCGGCGTGCCACATTATGTTTAATCAGGCTATGGCACCAAAATGTTAATACTGTACAAAATGTTGGATTCACTTGGATAATCCAATTTCCATTCTTCATACAGCGGCAACCTTCATATTATCTCCTTCTCCTTTTCGGGATGTATGATTATTGACCCACTTATTGCCACTGTTTCCCCAGTCAGAGTTCAATGAATGTGCGTCTGTATGAATGTGCAGGATGTAATGTACATACAGATGTTCATGGACTTAATTTAACTGTACACATGTTTATATATGTTTAAATTTAGAAGAAAAATCATGTCCTTCCCACTTAATTGTCCTTCTGAAGTGCCAATATTGGCAGCCGTGCCTAAGGTTGCCTACCCCTGGTCTATTATTTAGAATTGTTATAAAATACTCTTTAGTTGATTGAACTTTTCATAGTGCATATTGTTGAATTTAGGATCACAACATAATTAAATCAATTTTACACCCTAAATATCGATATCGTATTGTGAGATAAGTGAATCTTCCTGCACCCTTATCCGTGACTGCAGAGAGCAAAAGTCTGTTTCTCAGTGGATTTATCATCTATGAAGGTAAAAAACAAATTGAGCCTCCATGTACCTCGCAAAATGTGGGGGAAATGAATGATCCATGTGGCCTCCATCAATAAAAAGGCACAATAAGGCAAAACTGTCATGAAATGGTGGTCTGTGGCTCAAATGAAGAATAAATAATTCATGGCAGCAAAACTGTCATGAAATGGTGGTCTGTGGCTCAAATGAAGAATAAATAATTGACTTTGATATGAATATTCTTGAAAAACACTCATTTAAGGTATATTTAGAAATCATAAAAATGTGCGGTTAAATTGCGATTAATCAAAGATTAACTATGGGCAATCATGCGATTAATCGTGATTAAATTTTTTAATCGATGACAGCTCTAGTTTAAATATAATTTAACTGTTGAATCTAAAATGAAACTGGTCTATTTGGTTTCATTTTACAATCTCAAGAGTTACAGATCCACAAAGGTCCGTTTGGTTACCAACTGTCCATGATTTAGCTGGGGAGTTCATCTTTCTGAATCCATTCCCAAGGATTTGTTTTGCACAAAAATGGGCTGAAAAACAACAACAAAATCACAAATTTTGACAAATACTTGGAATGGATTCAGACATATCAACCATCGACCTTTGCTCTCGCAGTCACGGATGTATCGGTCGGATATGACCAAACTAGACGATTGCTGCAGTTGCAGTGTGACAAGTTGTGACCTTGCTGATCTGCAATTCTTGGGTTATTTTTAACTGCTTTCAATGGCCTCCTAAAATATCGATATCGTACAAGCATTATATTGCAGGCGTGCGCGCGTGTGTGTGTGTGTGTGTGTGGGGCAGCCCCCCTCATCTGTGGACTTCATCTACCCCATATGTGGCAGACCAATAGGCTTGCGCATTGGCCTGCACAGCCACATGCAATGGCATCGTCGCAACCCCCTGCAATAGCCCATTCTCTGAGCAACGTCGTCATCAAAATCGATGGACAGCCATAAGGGTGTGCAGGGGTTGACACTAAGGTCTCCGAGGCACTTGCCCATCGGGCAAGTGCAAGTCAGGTTCTACTTGCCCTCAGGTCATGGTCACTTGCCCCCAAAAAATATATTGTAAATTTTGCATTTAAGTTTACTTCCTACTTGGGTGCTTTAAACCAGGGGTTTTCAACAGGTTTCCACCAGTGGTCCCTGAGAGGGTTCCAGGTGGTCCCCAGCTAAGTTGGTTAACCAGATGTAACTCTTGAGAACGTAAAAATGAAACCAAATGGACCCTTGCGGGTCCATTTGGTTTCATTTTTACGCTCTCAAGAGTTAAAATTCATCATCATTAACATTCATCATCATTCTTCATCTTAATTAGCCCATAGTGGTCACAGACACAGTGGTCCCTGACCCCAGAAAAAAATAGTTTGGAACCAAATGAACCTGGGAGAGAGAGAGGTAGAGATGGCTAGAAAGCAGGGAAAGACACAGAGGCAGAGTGCAATGACTGCCTTCAAGACAAATTTATCTTGTGTTGTGTTATAGTACGCTAAGTTGCACACTTGCCCGATCGGGCAACCAGGTAGCAGTCTTCACTTGCCCCACCATTTTTTTTACTTGCCCCGGGCAAGCGGGCAAGTGTTAGTGTCAAGCCCTGGTGTGTGTGTGTGTGTTAGAGCGTGCGTGCGTGTGTGTGTGTGTCTGTGTGCACACAGTGTTAATTGGCAGATGAAAAAAGACCTGGAGGTCAGCAGTAATGGTGACATAGCGGCAACTCCCCCTCTGTTTGATTGAGTGGCTTCATGGAAGCACATCCCCCTCAAAACACATCACTTAATTAATTAACACACACACGCGCCTTTGTTTGAATGTTCCTGTAAAAAAAAAAAATCTTCATCTGTAAGTCCGTCCGTTTTGACAGAACCCATTCCATCACATTACTCATGCATTACTCATACACATGTAAACAAACATACATCATGCAAATCGGTATGCATTATATCCGTGTGTTATATCCGTGTGTAGGCATGTGATCGATTGACTAATTCTGCCTTCCAAAGGTTTGCAGGATTGGTCGGTTTTTTAACGAAATACCTCGAATCTTCAACACATGGTGCGATCCCTGTGAAATTATCACCCTCATGGCGGTGCTATAACAGTCCAATTCATGTGTTAAACCTATACCTGCCCCAATCTGTGTACAATCCTTGTGTACACACCCTAGAAGCCAAAGAAAAAAACTTTTGTCTGTGAGGCCATTTTTTTTCAATTGCGAAACTTAAACGCTATTATTCTGTTGGAGACCTCATTGAAGGACATTCATGATCTGTGCCAAATGAATGGAAAACAAACACAGTTGGTACGCTCATGCTTCATCGATGCGTTTGATGACACTGAAAATAGCAGATCTGCTCGTAACTAGCCCAGAACACATGTTGCGATTCAAAAAGCCATTTGAGATTGCATCTACTATTTTTCTCTGGGCGTTAAATAGCACCACATACACCACCACAAATTGTCTTAACTTTTGCCAACTGTCATGTAGTTATGGGAATGTGTCGAGTTGTCCCCCCACCCCCACCCCTCCCCAGCACTGCCAATTACAAAAAAAAGGCAGTTGCTATGCAACGCTTACACTTGAATGTCTTCATTCCGAGTGTGTCAGATCTACCTGGTGATATTGTTGAAGTCTCGCACAAGGTCATTAAACCTCATCCTCGCTGTCCTTTTCCCTGACACCAGTCATCAAAGCATTTGACAGCAAATAATAGTGTTGGTTTTATTTCGCGATCATTTTTTATCTCTGATATTTTTGTTTCTTTGTTTTTTTTTTTAATCACGATAAACCTTACACATATCGCCCCCATCCTTCCTAGTGACGGCACCATACTGTAGTTGGTACATGGCCCATACTATTCAATACATAGCATCGGTATTCTCTTATTTACTGCTTGCTTTTTCCAACACACACGCGATTCCCATCGTCGTCTCACATTTCTTTTTGGCTCGGCCGTGAAATAATTTCCCGGGCAGGATTATTACATTTATGGCCGGCAAATTGAAGTGGCAAGACAATTTAAAAAACAATTTCTCCTATGTTGCACATCCCTCCCACTTCTGTAAGGGGAAATACACGCTGTCAAAGGCATGAAATTGGGTTACCATGGTGACTATAGTGCGGGCGTGTGTGCATGCATGTGTTTGTTCGTGCATAGTTTATAAACCTGGGCAACGGAGATAAACTGACCACAAGTCACGTATCAATAGCTGGCATGACAACGAGCACAGCCAAACAACTTGCCAAATACTGCTCTGTTTTTGGCTGTTGACAGTCCAGTTTGTCTGTGTGGAGAGGGGAAGCTACCATGTGTGTCCTTAGATGACCATGAACTGTCAAATTCAACCCTGGCTCCCCTGAAATGTTTGTGTGTGTGTGTGTACGTTAGTGTAGTAGTTCTCGAGACATTGTCTCATCTCGAGGCCAGCCTCAAGACAATTTTTCGTCATCTCAGTCTTGTTTTTGTCTTGCCCTCTATAGACTGTTCAGTAAGCCCCTCCCCAAACTGCTATGGTCCAATCACCGCTGAGCATAACATGCGATAGACAAACCTCTCCACCAATAGCCTTCATATATGATAAAACATTGTTTTAAAAAAATGAATGTGATGGATTTGGAAGAAATTTTGAACGTCTGGTTCCAATGATCCAGTATTTAATGCCCATGATATTTACATTGGAATGAATGATCCCGGCTGGAAAGTGCCCTAGCCCTAGCCTTGGGGGGACACTGGGGAGAAGGCGGGGCTTATAGACCCTTTAGAGGTCTATTGTCTTGGTCTTGTCTCGGTCTCGCCACTCTGCACTTCATTTGTGTCGTGGTCTTGTTTTGGTCTCGCCTTCAATTCCTCAATGTCCTCTTTGGGTCTCTTTGGCCACTGAGACCACTCGAGACGAGACATTGCGAAGGAAATGTTCTATATCCATTGTGCGGACCGAAGAGCCCATTCATGAAGACAGCTGTCTTATACAGAACACAGCGTTGGGTGACGTGCATATCGCTAGCAGGTCTTGTTCTCATCCTCTCTAGGTGCTAGTCTCGTCTTGGTCTCATCTCGACCAAGTCTGTGATTGTCTCGGTCTCATATTGGTCTCGACCCCACTAGGTCTTGGTCTTGTCTTGGTCTCTATTTAGGTTGTCTTGACTACAACACTATGTACGTGCGTGTTGTCTAAACCAGTCGTTCAAAGGCCTCAGATGAAATTATACTTCGACACATGCAGTCACAAGGCTTGCCATCAAATTATACCGCATGCATTTTTTTTCCAGTTCATGCTTATCATTGGGCATCGGCCAATCACTGGGAAAAGAGAAATAGCGGTGTATATTATGGGATATATATATTACTTCTGGCTGCATTATTTCGGTCCAAATCTATTTTAAATGTTATATTTGGTGTCCAATTACGGGGGTTCGATTTGTCGGAGCGGCGACCGGGCGGAGCTCCAAAATGTAGTTGTCAGCCGTACTGTCTCCTCTCACAGCGCACTGAAATGTCAGATATTCACTCGCTGTGTGTGTGTGTGTGTGTGTGCGTGTGCGTGTACGTGTGTACGTGCAGGGAGTGATGCAGGATGTGGAGGTACTGGTGATGCCACAGGGGTACATCTCACAGTGTCCAGACCTCAACAGAAGTGAGTATGACATCAACCGTTTTTTTTTTTTTTTTTTTAATAAAATATTTTTTTATCACACCATTTTGTAACCCTTTTCTTCACCCAGTGCCAATTACTAATGTGATCCTGGGCTCTAAACACCCTCTGCCAACCTGGGGAGGACGCAGCGGACTGGCCTCATGCTTCCTTCAATGCATGAGGAGTCCAAGCTGCCTTCTTTTCACCTGCCAAGGGGGAGTTTCCCTGGCTGGACGTAGCACGTGGAAGGAATGCTTGTCCCCTCCATTAGCCCCGGCTGGCTAGGGGGCGGCAGTTTATATCCCAGGATTACTGTTTTTTGTGATGGCATCTACTGTACACTCACAAAAGATGTACAAAAATCATGAAATTGAAATATTGAATGCGTCTACAGACAAGTGCATATGAATCCGGGGCTTGGATTTAGTAAAATTGATATTCTGTTTGATATTTCACTCCTTCACCCCGTTTTGATATATTTTTTCATGAAAAATAACAAAATATCCAAGCCCAACCTGTCTTTATTAAGAATAATGATTGTGGCACATTGCAAGATGGTTTGAAATTGTTCTGCCGCCAAGAGAAAAAGGTCAAAGCAAATTGACAGCTTTAGTCATTCTCATGAATGTTTTGATGTCTCAATATTCTGGGGTGCTTTCATAAAAAAAACTGTGCCTTAACTGTAGCCTGACTATGAATGATCCAAATTTCATTTTCAACCTGACTCTAAATTATGTGCATAATTATTAACATTATCACCTTGGTAGATATTGCAGTACCTGTCAAGTTATTGTAAAATAGACATTGTCAGTGTATTTATTTTCAGTATTCTGTGGCAGAACACAGGACATTTTAACTAGGGATGTCCTGATGTCAGATTTTTCATTTCCGATCCGCAATTTCTGTTAGCTGACCAAATAGAGAATAATATATATAATAATACAAAAAAGAAAATGGCAGAATTCTCACTCAAATGTGCACTTGGGCAACTCCAAAAGCAAATACCACTTCCCCCAACATTTTATTTAAGGGAAAACATGCCTGAGGCTCCAAAGTGCTTAGAAACGCCACTGGGTCTTGCTTCCAATAGGAGCTGTGCAGCCTGACACCTTTGACAGTGAAAGGCACTTTCAAAAGTAGTGGGCAGCAGTTAAAGTGTTAACATCATTTCTCCCATCATGCAGCGTGCCCGACCTGCAACGATTTCCATGGACTGGTGCAGAAGATCATGGAGCTCCAGGATATTCTTGCCAAAACATCAAGCAAGGTACAGTAATGTCACGACAGAGAGGATATTCCACCATTGTATTCCAATGAAATACTCCATATGTTGTGATGAAAATCAAAGACGTAACAAGGACATAATACGATAAGACTAATACTGGTCGCTACTAGTTTAAAGGTAATAGAGGCAACTTTAGTGTGTACAAAGACACTAAAGTTGTTTCAACAGATTTGTTTCAAAAACAGAATCTTACTCCACCTCATCTCCACTCGCTTGGCTCATTACGGATCTACTGGAGACTGGTATGATGTGATTGGCTAAAATGCTGCTTCACCACACGCAACCCCCTCACACATTAGCCCCGCCTGTCCTGAGCCAGACGAATGTTTTGTTTTGTTTTCGTGATTTGTTAATGATAACAAAGTTCTGGACCGTCTGTTCTGGACCATAGAAGTAACATAGAGGGGAAAAAGAAACACAAATATAGCTATATAAAAATGGGAGCTTGTAAATAATCTCTCTCTCTCTCTCTCTCTCTCTCTTTTCTTGTGGGACAGGCAAGACGAGGAAAGACAAATTGCTGATTGTTCCTGCTGTAGAGCTTTTTCGTGATTTGTTAATGATAACAAAGTTCTGGACCGTCTGCAGGGTGAAGCAAGTGTCTGTCTCAGGGAAACAGCTGCAGCATAGAAGTAACATAGAGGGGAAAAAGAAACATAAATATAGCTATATAAAAATGGGAGCTCTCTCTCTCTCTCTTCTTGTGGGACAGGCAAGACGAGGAAAGACAAATTGCTGATTGTTCCTGCTGTAGAGCTTTTGTCAATGTTTTGGGGGGGGACAACAAAACAACATTTTGTGTTGTAATATACAGTCATGGAAAAAATATTAGACCACCCTTGTTTTCTTCAATTTCTTGTAAATTTTAATGTCTGGCTCAACTAAAGGTACATTTGTTTGGACGATTATAATGATAACAACAAAAATAGCTCATGAGAGTTTAATTCAAGAACTAAGAACTATTCATTTTCCATGGTTTTCTTGATAATAACCAAAATTACTTAAATTCTTACATCAATAGCTATGGCATTGTACCGCCAAAAACACTACTTTTAAGCATTCCATTTTTTCTTCTTTCAGGTTGCTTTAAACACATGATACACACAAGAGTTAATATTTGATCGCATAACCATTGTTTTTGATGACTTGGCATGCAAGAAATTGAAGAAAACAAGGGTGGTCTAATAATTTTTTCCATTACTATATTGTTTTTAAGAGTACATAGTGTTCTAAAATTGTCATATATTTATTAGAAAATAAAGGATTAAAACAATCTCTCTCTGTCTCTGTCTCTGTCTGTCTCTCTCTCTCAGCTGTCCCGGGCGGAGGACAAGATGAACGGTCTGGACGGCTGCTACTGTGAGAGAACCTGCAGCGTCAAGGGTGTGATCTACCGAGAGGACGAGGGCTGGACAGACGGCTGCAGGAACTGCACCTGCACGGTAGGTAGTCTGAGGGCTCTATGGAGGGACGGGCCGTCGATCACTGAGCACTGGTTATCCTGATAAGATTCCTACAATATTCGTATTGCAGAGGCTAAAGGGGAATTCCACCCGATTTCAAGTTTTTCCAGGGAGTGTGCAAATAGGAACAAAATGGAACCTATAGCGGGCCCATTTTGTTCCATTTGGGGGGGGAGCTAGTGAAGGCTGTCGGGATCGGGAGTCGAACCGGCAGACACTGCCAGTTTTGGGATTACCAGCCAGGGTGCCTGGACCGCTGATTTTTTTACACATCCTCATAGTGGAAAGGTTCTGCCTATCAGAGGTGTTATTTCTTGTTCAACCAAATCTGTAGTTTATCTTCTGAAATGCCCCTGTGGACTAGCGTACATACTGTAGGGAAAACCAGCAGAGAATTGTGCATTTGCATCGGCGAACACGGAAGTAACATCAGATGTGGTGATGAAAAAAGCCCTGTAGCAATCCATTTCAATAAATGTGGTCATAATATTTCGTCCTTGTGTTACTGGGGGATAGAAAAAGTAGAGATGCCTCCCCGGGGCGGAGATCTGGACAGACTATTATTGCAACGTGAAGCCTTCTTCAATACTATGGCACCTAATGGCCTAAATGAGGAATTTGATTTAAAACCTTTTTTTTTATAATTCTTTTGTATTTTATTCTTTTAACCTTGGACTGTGTATATAGCTTAATGCCCTATGTCCCTTACTGTTCTTTGTTTTTTATTTATTCTTGTTGGGCTCTAGGTAGGCTTGTATACAAGCTGTGCTGTAATTTTCAATGGTTGGCAGTCTATTATTGGATGTCTCTGCACCATTGACTTTTTGTATTGTGTAGGCTGGGGTGCCTAGTACATGCCACATATTCTACTATATCGATTTTTGTACATTGTGTGTAAATTATAAATGAAAATGGTTTAGTCCAATCTATTGGTCTAGTGGGTGTATCTTTTAGATCACCCTGATTGACAGACAGCTTGTAGACCCATGTACTGTATGTGTGTGTATATAACTTGCCTCCTCTGCCAACGTTTCGAATGGGGTTGAAACGTTGAAACCTAAAACAGAATAAAGTTAATGGAGCTTAAGCCTGGACCGCTGAGCCACAGCCCAGGCCCCTGTGGAAAAACAAACAAACTCCATATTGGCTGTAGCTTGAAATGGGGCTATGGGCTGTTTTTTTTTTTTTTTTTTTTTTTTTTTTTCAAATTCACAGCCCCAAAATGCATTTTTGGAGCAGTTGAATCACGGCTGAATTGCAGCTGAACCACAGCTGAGCCATGGCTGAACCAAAGATTCTCTCATTTTCACTGTTCTAACCAAATTGATTCTGCCAAAAATAGCACAAGCTCACAACGAGTGTGCACGTGTTTCCATGCATGCGGCTGTGCGCGTGTATGCATCAGAGTGTGTTTGTATGTGTGTTGTCCAAGGCAATGTTTGAAGGGGTCTTTGAATCAAATGATTGTGTGTGCGTACATAAAAGAAAGACGGTTTTTGTATTAAACGTCTAGAACATTCAGGTCTTTTCATTCAAAGCTAGTCTAGTTTGTCACTGACTGTCATTGATGTTTTTAATTAATTTCTTGCACTGCGCTGCAACTTTTATTTTTATATTTTCTGTTTTTTTTTTTCATGTTAGCCCATTCTCGTTTTTGATCTTTCTTTTCATCGTTAATAGCAATTCATTTAATGGCTTATTTGAATTGTATTCATAATGGGTTTCTTTCAGCGCTTTATCTTAATTGTCTTAATTGCTTTGCGTAGTGCACTTTGAACCAACTCGTCGTTGAAATTCAAGCTTGTGTTGCCATATAACAGTGGGAATTCAGCGGCGTGTTATTTCAGGATGTGACAGTAACACGGTTATCAATGAGAAGTAGTAGAGTTCCTCAAGCATCACTTAAAGCACTACTTTAGTTTTTTTATGTATGTCTGTCCCAGAGGCTCAATATGGAGTTTGTCACATTCAGTAGATCATTTGTATCCAGTTATACTGTACATTCCTAAGGTTTATTAGGACTGTAGTAGATAAAAAATAAATCACTGTTTTTTGCATCAAAGTAGAAGCAACGTAGAGGGGGAAAAGGCCAAAATTGTTTAGACTTTTGGGTAAAAACTTCTATTATAATGCCTTTGTGTTCTTGAGCAAGACACTGAACCCTAAAAATATTCCTGACCTGCTGGTTTGTAGCTTACACGGTTTCAGCATCTATCGGTGTGTAAATGTGATTAAAAAGACAATAACAACGTAGAATCAGACCTAATGGGGAAAATCTTGAGTACTTCTCCCATCACCCTTGTCCAGCAGGGGCGGATGTAACAATTCGCAATTTGGAGGGGGGGCAGGAGAAAATGGTAGTAGCAGTTAGTAGCAGTAGTAATAATTTTAAATATAAGCACTTTAATTTGAAATATCTTGGGTTGTTTTGCCTGCCATTGTGTTTGGTGGGGCAGATTGGGCATTTAGGTGGCGGGCATTGCCCCCCCATGCCTAGATCCGCCCCTGGTGTCTAGGAAACCACGGGGACAACAGTTACAGGAGCCCCCGTTGTCCACGTCTTCGTACTTTCTCATTGCCCCCTGGGGTTTGGAGGCTGTTGCCCCAGTTACCAAAGAAAAGACACAGTAGCAGAGGCATCCACACCGGCCCACAGTACAACCCTGCTTTTCTCTCTCCACCACCAGTGTGAATAATTATCGTCAAAGGAGGGCAAATGTCTGATTTGCAACTTCGCTGTACGTTGCGCCCCCCCCCGAAAAATACCCAATCTGCAAGCTTGGCAATGTATCGCACCCACATTGCATTGTGCTTGTAGATCAGAGCTATTTCAAGGACTTGCACCGTCATATGAATTAAGCAGTAGCACAAATTAAAGGTAATAGAGGCAACCTTTTTTTAGCCGAAAATCAAAATAGATATATAGCTATATTTTTTGCCTTTGATGGCAAATGCTGCAACTGTTTCTCTGCAGACACTTGCTTCGTCCTGCAGATGGTCCAGAACTTTGTTGTCGTCAGCAAGTCATGAAAACAAAACATCCGTCGGGCTCAGGAAAGGCGTTGCTAATTTGTGAAGGGGAGGGGGAAGTTGTGTGGGGTGAGGCAGCGTTTTAGCCAATCACATCATAGCAGTCTCCAGCAGTTTCATCATGTGCTAGTAGAGTGGAGGTGAGGTGGAGTTCGATTCTGTTTTTAAACAAATCTGTAGTGCACACTATAGTTGCCGCTATTATTACCTTTAAGAATTGGAAACGATCGCTTTGTTGTGAACTTGTAGAAAGGCTAGTTGTAGGCGCAGGACGACGAAGTACAGGACATAATTCATGCAAAGATAAAACGCAAGAAGTTGAAATGCGGAGATCCAAGGTTTCCCGACACCGTCAGCGACGACATCTGTCACCACATCGCGTCTAATTGCTCTTGACAGATGATAATTATCACACGTGCGAATTCGTTCCGTCTGCTCATCGGAACGTAACCGCCACGCTTCGCAATTAAGGGAATTAGACGGCGGTGTGTTCTTCGACTTATGTGTGGCAATTAGCGGCGACCTTTCACATCTAAAAGGTCAGGGAGTGAGATGTTACCAATTAGGCAGGGGTTTTCGTAGACGTCGCTGTCGCCATGCCTTCAATTCAGAGCCGACGTAATTATCGCAGTCCTCAAGGTGGCACGAGAAGGTATATTGATAATGTCACACAGAATTAATGTATATTTTCAGAGTCATTTAAAGCGATAGTTCGGGTATTTTTTAAGTTAAGCTGTATGAAATACTTTAATATAGTGTTTGCTACTGTGTGAACTGAGTCCCGTGGTGGGAGATCTGCTCTGGTTTTGGTGAAATATGAAGTAGTTCCAGTCATAAATGAATCCAGAAAAGTCAATAGCTTTGTGAATTCATTTAATTTACTGCGTAGCTCCAGTGACCCCCACAAAATGACCGGAATTACCTAATATTTACTGAAAGCAGAGCAGAACTGCAACCACAGGACTAGATCAGGTGGAGTGCACACTTGCACACGAGTGGAGCGGGATAATACTGATGACTTTAGTTATACAGGTCTCTTATTTGCCTCACAATTACTTCACCATTACATCACCCAACGTATGTCCGCTAAACTCGCGCAAGTAAAAATGAGAAAAAAAAGTCACTCTACACGAAAACGTCTTTACTATTTGCAAAAATGGACCACAAGTCCCAGAACCGTCTTTCGAAGACCCCTGCGTCTACTATGCTGTGTTTGACTGACTGTGTGTGTGTGTGTGTGTGTCTCGTGTTCCCTCAGAACGGCAGTGCTCAGTGTGAGGCCATCTCCTGCCCTCCCCCACAGTGCTCGGTGGGCACGCGTCCTGCCTACATGAAGGGAGCCTGCTGCAAGGAGTGCCAGCGTGAGTGTTGTGCTGCACCACCCCTTCACTCCCCTACACTGCCTCCTACGCTGGTGGCTCATAACAAACTGTAGGAGTTTTAAAGTTGTCGAGCGAAGCGAACGGATCGTTGTCGTATACTTACCACTACAGCAATGGTTTTCAACCTTTTTCATACCAGGATACCGCTTGGGAGTTTTTTTGCACAAAAAATGTGTGTCAAATTAATTTTGATTGAATTCTCCTGTATTTCCACTGCTGAATGTTCGTCCAAACGTAGCAGCTTCTAATTACAGAACTGCTCAAGATTACAGATCCCATTCAAGGCGACATGTAGACAATTTGTTACTCCTTTTAAAGTTAATCAAAGTTAGTTATGTATCTGAAAACACTGCATGTCAAACTTCAAACTCAAATTCTACCAATGTACCAGGCCTTTAACGCACGCACACATGTACACGCGCATGCACACGTGCACACACACGCACGCACACACACACACACACACACACACACACACACACACACACACACACACACACACACACACACACACACACACACACACACACACACAGAGCTCAAATCACGCGTATAGATCTTGCTTTCCAACTGACCGGGGCTGTGCTGCATTACGTTGCTAAGCTACCTCCCACCATGACTCCTGAAATCCAACATCCTGTTGCATATGCATGATGGACACGTCATTCATGGACACGTTATTCACCAGCACGGTCTGTGTACGTCTCCAAATGTTGACTCATTCAAAGCGGTGGATCCTGTTGCAAACAAGTGTGATGCTTTATCACGGTCACGGTTCGTCCGCAGGTAACAGCTTTCACATTGACTCGGGTCAATGCAAAAGCTGTATTCACAGTATTTCAAACAAAATGCACAATCGATCAATCGTGCAATGCGCATACCCTGAAATAAATAATTAAATCAAGGAACACAGTGGAAATGCACATTGTAGTCCAACAAACAGAGAACCCAAAAACACTGCAGTACAGTTATGTCATGGGTGGTGGGTTTCTTAATTAATCCTTAATTAATCCTTAATTTTGGGTCAGAGTGACTACACTCAACAACAAATGGTGGCCCGTGTCTAAATTAAATATAGTGGGCCCATGGCAGGTTAAATAGTGGGCCCTGGTATTAAAAAGGTTGAAAACCACTGCATTAAGGGTTAACACCGCAGTCGCGTTGAGAGTTGGGGCACATATATTTTCAGAGCAGGCTTATGGCACAGGTCAAATAAATTGATTTGTGTCCCCACTTGGCTGTGCTTGGATTGGTAAACTAAAAATACTCTACTTTATCTTAACGGCCCACACAGGTTGGCAAGTTGGCATATATGTATTTTAGCACCCCCCACACCCACCATGCAGGACACATCTTGTGTGAACTGTATTCAGCTCAGATCTTGCATCACTGCATGCATCCTCCTACATACACAAGCACACACAGACACACGCACGCACGCGCGCGCGCACACACACACACACACACACACACTACTCCGCTCGGTTTGATCTTCCATGCTGTGAGGTTCTTCACACTCCCATCCAGGTGCCACTTTAATTTGTCTCTAGCCGTCACACGTTACGCTAACCTGCTTAATGCTTGTGTTGACATCGTTTAAGCTTCACCCGTATGACGGGGTCACAGTAACAACTGTGGGGTGTGATGATGGGTATATGACTCATAAGCTGTTATTATGTTACATATACAGTACACACACAATGTCCGATCCCCTGTGACTACCTGAGCTCTATAGCCATGTATTCCTGAAGCAACGTTGGCCTGAAATAATGGTAGGAAGAGATGGTGTTGTCGAGAGCAGAGAAGAGGCCATAACATACATACAGTGCATCCAGGTTGACTAAGTATAGAATAGAACAGAATACTTTATTGGTTCACATCTAAAGCAGGTGTGTGGGCAACTTGGACGACAGTATGTTTCCACACTAACTCCAGAGGACCACATATACAGAAGCCTCTGTGTTTTAACTTGTTTCATTCGTAATTAATGCCCTACTTTGTCATTCTATGTCACACACAGAAGCCACACCTACATCTTTTATTTGTATGTAAAGGGGGAGGAGTTGGGGGTGGATTCTGATGCTTAGTATGCTCAGCTCAAACAACTAGGATTATGACAAGGAGAAAATTATGTCGTAAATTATAGGATGACAATACTAGAGCACTATAAAGGAGAGTGCTGACATGCTTTGATCTTGTGCTTCGCGCCTGCACTGGAGCTCTGCTGGCAAGTGGATGGGCGAGTTTGGTTTGTTTGGAACTATGTTAGTTACTGTTGGTTCCAAACAGGCGCTTGTCAGCCAATAGCCGTCGTCACATGTGCTTTTCAGCCAATAGGCATCTCTGTTCAGCCGTAGCATTGGGAGTCAACAGGAGTGGCAGTACTCTCCTTTATAGTGCTCTAGACAATACAAGGCCAGACCAAGAGACTCAGTGCACTCAGAGAGAGGGCTGCGTTGATGGGTTTGGTCCAGGCTAGGCGATCTATAGGGATCTCTTGGCCCTTCATTTTTCTATTAGTGCAAAGTAAATCTGTGGGTCTCAGACGCAACTTGCAGATACACTTATGAATATTATGAAGTGCTTATTGCGGCCTATTGTGGGTGATGGTTATGTGCAGGTATGTCATACAGTATGTGCAACAAGGCGCTACACAGTGCCTGTTCAGCAGCCCCCAGCTGATGGAAACTGTCTGTCTGTGTCAATATTTGACCCGGCAGCATTGCCTGTGCTGACAGTAGCAGTGCGAAGAAGAGATTGACAATGGATTGGAGCCATGGGGTGGTTATTGTACTTAATAATCCATTTTGCCTTGGCCTCCACACAGCCTGGTGTACACAATGCAGTATGTCCTGGAGGGAGGGAGGGAGGGAGGCTCACCTCTGTCAGTGTAACCACCTCAGTAGTGCTCCGAGCAGGAGAGGCCAAATCAATCTCAGCTAGGGCTGCATTGATTAATAATCAAATCGATAATTTAATTATTTGTCAACTACTTAACTCTTTAAGAGCTGAGTGGGTATATATACGTCGTTGTAGAACAGCGCCACCTGGAGGCTAAGCTCATACATATACGTCGTTCAGACATTTATCATTCAATCATATTTTTTTCAATTAAAACCCAAGCTGTATGCATTAAATCCCTAATGGGGCTGTAGTATACTGTTGCTTTAAGGCCCTGATGACATCACAACCAATACTCCGCCCCCCTACCCATTTTTTTCCCTGCTTTGAGGAAGTAAACACAAGGAGAGACAGCTGGACGTAGCAGAGCCTTAGCACTCGTCAGTCCCCTGCACTCTCTCTCTCTCTCTCTGCTCTTAGCAAAACAGCATTGTGAAGCGATCGCTTGTTTTTTTTTTTCATCAAATGCAAGAGGCTATTTTACTTTAGTCATCTGGACACAGTGTGACTGCACTCGCATGGGGATTGCATTCTTTCTTTCTCTATTTCTCTCTCTCTCTCTCTCTCTCTCTGTCGGAGGCAGAGGGGCGTTATGGAAGAGCAGTCAGGCAGGCACCTGCAGCTCGCTAATGATCGTTAGGAAAATCTGGGTCGTTCGCGCGAGTGTGTGTGTGTGTGTGTGTGTGTGTGTGTGTGTGTGTGTGTGTGTGTGTGTGTGTGTGTGTGTGTGTGTGTGTGTGTGCGTGTGCGTGTGTGTGGTCTTCAAGTTATGCTACGCTAAACGTCTTTGCAAAGAAAGCACAACAGCCCCCCCCCCTCCCACACACACACACACACACACACACACACACACACACACACACACACACACACACACGCGCGCGCGCACACACGTGCGCACACGCAACAGATCTGAGGCATTTCTCTGACTATTGCAGGGATTCTGACATAAAATCCCCAATAATTGGTGAACTATAGATGGCATATTTTTTTTTTCTTTTTTCTTATTGGAGCAGAGGGTGTGCCCTTTCATATGGTATATGGTTTTTTATATATTACTGTCAACATAATTATATTATATAGACCTGAAAAATATTATTCCATAAATGATATGGTGTTGGCCCACAACGCAAGTTGAATTCAAATGACAATTACAGACGAACGGAAGATGGGAGGAATGTAATTTTTTTTTCCCCTAAAAATGGACAAATAGGGCTGTCAATCGGTGTATAGCATGTACAATATCTTTATTTGGTTCATATATATATTTGTCTGTCAATGTCTCTATACAATGTATTTTTACAAGACTGCTCATGTCTCTATAGCATTCAAATGGCAATAAGTCCTGAACGATAGGTGGTATAAATGATTTTTTTTTTTCTTGTGAAAGCAGCGAGTGTGCTCTTTCAGACGGTATATGGCATGTAAATGTCGCTATAGGACTTTGTTTTTTATTGGCCTTGTTTTAAATTAGTGACATCCCTAGTGACATCACTCAAAATGCTTAGCACAGTACTTCCACCTGTTTTCCCAGAATGGTTAGCTCTCAAAGAGTTAAGCAATCGATTAATCGGACTGGCAGCTAATCGCTGGAGTTATCACGGGGGTTTCCCACTTAACCATGATTTTGAGCCATCTCTAACCCTAATCATAAATATGAAGCACAACAATGATTATGTAGCTCTACTGTATTGGATCAATCCTTGCATATTCACTCCAAGACTATTCATTTTTAAATTACCTATTTAAGTTTAGAAGAGTATAATGTTCCTTTTAGACTGACACGTCTAGTTATTCTTTAATGGTGCGGTTGCTGGCTGTGTGGTTGTGGTTGCTCGTGCTGACTGTCTGACTGGGGTGTCGGGGTCTTTAGGGCTGTGATGAGCGGCCTGGCCGCAATGTCAAATTCCTTTGGGAGGGAACCGTGGAATGTCACAGACTACGGTGCCATCATCACGTTAATGGGCCGTGTATCGGCCGCTTTTCCATTAACAAACGTTGTTTTGTTTCAAGGACATGAGTCAGTTCGATGACTGCATGATACGGGCCTCTGACCGCCATTAACTTCATGATTCTCCCAGACCACACAACGTACTCCGTAAAATCTGACCCCAATCTAGTACACTGTTAATTTAATTCAGGCAGTGCATTTGGTTCCATTTATGTCTGTGTCGCCTCCCTGTCTGTCTGTCTGTCTGTCTGTCTGTCTGTCTGTCTGTCTGTCTGTCTGTCTGTCTGTCTGTCTGTCTGTCTGTCTGTCTGTCTGTCTGTCTGTCTGTCTGTCTGTCTGTCTGTCTGTCTGTCTGTCTGTCTGTCTGTCTGTCTGTCTGTCTGTCTGTCTGTCTGTCTGTCTGTCTGTCTGTCTGTCTGTCTGTCTGTCTGTCTGTCTGTCTGTCTGTCTGTCTGTCTGTCTGTCTGTCTGTCTGTCTGTCTGTCTGTCTGTCTGTCTGTCTGTCTGTCTGTCTGTCTGTCTGTCTGTCTGTCTGTCTGTCTGTCTGTCTGTCCATTTATGTCTGTGTCGCCTCCCTGTCCGTTCTGCCCTGTTGTTGTGACTTTGTCCTGCTCTTAATATCCCCTCTGCCAATCTCCTCTTCCCCTCTCCTCTCACTATTCGCCAATGGACATAGACCAGGGGTTTTCAACCCTTTTCATCCCAGGGCCCACCATTTATTCAGCTTTTGAGCCACGGACCACCATTTGATCACATTTTAGCCCCACAGACCTCAAAACTAGAGATTTCCTTTGCTTCTGTCCATGACCATTAATCTTCTAGTTGTGTAGATTAGGACTAACTCACAGGAATATTTTATGAAAAAAAAAAAAATGAAACCAAAAAAATGAAACCAAAAAAATGAAAAATGAAACCAAATGGACCCTGGCGCGTCCATTTGGTTTCATTTTTACACTCTCAAGAGTTACATCTGGTTAAACAACTTAGCTGGGGACCACATGGAGCTCTTTCAAGGACTACTGGTTGTCCCCGGACAACCTGTTGAAAGCCCCTGACATAGACTGATCTAGAAATTATGGACCACTGGGCCACCGCCCGCCAAAGCTTTTTCTTTTCATTATGGTGCAATGCCGGCACGCATGTGTTTGCACACACACATACTGTATCTATTATGACATACTGTATAGGCCTGTGATATTCAGCTGCATTTCAGCAGGATTTACAGCAAGGGAATGCTTAAATAAATTGATGAAATAACTAAGCCATATAAATGCAACAAACTGTTTAAACAATTGCAGTAATGAACCATATAGGGAGGATATATAGCCTGTTCGTCTATTAAGACTTTCAGGGTTATTTTATGGACGCAAATTAATAAGCCTATTTCGCGGACATTCGCGGACATTCAAGTGCAAGGGCCCCCTTCCTAGCTCAGGGGCCTCCAGGGGCCTGGGCCCAACATGCCCATTGGACAATCCTCCCCTGCTGGTAGAGGTCTATGTATAAAGAGCCGCCATTCAGGTCATTTCTTCTTAGCACTGTGATGCTACACCAAGTCAAACGGCTCCAAATGTGTGGATAAATGTTTGTGTTTGCGTACCTAGTGATTGATTGAACATGCCGTTTGGGTAAGACTACCGAAGACACTAGCTAGGGTTCCTGTGTTGAGTTATACATTGAAAATCGGTGAATACACTTTTGGCAGTCGTAACAGCTGTGCCAAGCTGTGAGGTTTGGCTCTTAAGCGCCACTGAGTTACATTGTTATTCCGGGCCTGATGCCATTTGGACTGGTGCATGCAGGTGGCGTCCATTTGGTTCCTAACTATCAAACCTTTTAGTGGGGTATACCTGCTGAAACTCTACGCAAGGAGCACCAGTGCTCCAACCAGGGGGGGATGTAACATTTCCCAATTGGGGGGCAGGAGAAAATGGTATGGGGGCGGCTTCATCGCGCCATGGGCGAGGAAGTCGCACCCATACCATTTTCGGTTACTAGGCAAGTCGACATCAATAAGGAGTTGCATAACATAAGTTGCAACAGACACGTAGCATGCATAAAGCTAAAGGTCTGACACAGAGAGTTTTCTGTTTTCAATGCTGTTGCTTTAGTGGTGCCACAACTGTAGTTAGTTAGTAGCAGTAGTAGTGTTTCAAATCATTTTAAATATTTTATTTAAATATAAGCACTTTAACAGGGAACCTGTTTTGCATGCCTTGCCATTTCATGGGGCAGACTGGACATTCAGGGGGGAATTGCTTCCCCCCATGCCCATGCCTAGATCCGCCCCTGGCTCCAACACCAGTCTCATTGTCATTGACAGTTGGGCCCATCACATGTCATGTCATTAGCATATACTTTATGATGATGTTGGAGCTGGTGCAACGGCTATCCGTGCGTGCGTGCGTGCGTGCGTGCGTGTGTATGTATGTGTGTGTGTACAGGGAGTATAGAGCAGAGTGTTCGGCACACAGCCCTGAGGTGACCATGTGTTGTTGAAGGTCGCTGGTTGTGTGGCACGCTGCTGCCCATTCTCAACCAGCTGGCCGCTCCGACGGCCCGACAGGGTGTCCAGAATCCAGCCGCACATGGTTGGGCGAGGGCCCAGATCCCTGAGTTTGGTGTCAAACAAACATGGCAGGCATCTACTGTATGGTGCTGAACACTGAGCTGTGGACTACAAACGCACGGAACCAGGGCGTTTGTAGTACATTAATAATTAACCAATAATTGACAGAAATAGTACATGATAAGGCTACAAGTGTAGGCTACGTCCATCCGTGCAAGGTCTGTTGTTGAGTTGGGTGATCCGTTGTTGTGACATGTCTAACTGCTCACATGACCAGTACGCTGGCTTCTGGTTGGAGCATTCATTCAAGACATTTATTCAAAGTAGTAAGCAAGTTGCGTCTTATCATCCTTGGCACAGTTAAAGAACCTTCTTTACTTTGTTTACTACTCGTCAAATAATGATTGGAGTCTAAGGAGTTAAACAACAATACCTCTTGTCTTGTCTTGACCAGGTCAATGACATTGCATAGTTGTTTTCCGTTTACTATTTCCCTATCCAGTTCTCCACACTAGAGCTAATGCTGAATTTATTATGGCCAACCTGTCCTGACATCGATGCAGAACCAGGAACCGTGGCATAAAACCGTGGCATAAAATAGCTGTTTTGTTTTTCAAAGTGGTCTAATAAATCTCTGCAGTGCACAAGGGATGGAAACCTGCCTGAGTCACTACTACAGGCCAAATAGATCACATCAGGAGACACAGGAAGGGCACGGTAATCACTAGGGCAAAAACAAGTGTCTGTCTGATGCATTAGCCGGTGTCAGACAGATCGGGGAGAATCGGATATGATTGACACCGTAGGTCAGGCCCCATCACAACGAAACCCATCATGAAGGTGGATGAACCTTCCACTTCGGGGAAGGTGGAAAGTGTTTGACACTTCTGCTTGACAGACGATCAAAACAAGACTTTTGGAAGTACTCCTCCCGCGCGAAGACCTGCGCAGACTGATAAGGCTTTTAATGCACTTTGCGTCCCCTGGCTACGGCGGGACGGCGACAACTTGCGGCGCCCGTCTCCTCCAATGTTCCCTAATTAGCCGATTTGTAATTAGCCGTGTATTGCCTTTGTGCCCGCGGTTCCCAAACACCCAACGGTAACATTTCAGAACCATTAGAGACCTGGATGCGCTTCACCTCAATTGTCAGCTAATGCTTTTGAGAGCTTGTTGGGGGGAGTGTCGGTTCAATGCCTGCCTGCCTCGCCGGACCCACGGTAATTTAATTTGCATATGGAGAAAATAGATGTACTGATGATACAATAGCCACACAAAAAAGTCAAGGCAAAAAGGGATAGAAAAAATGTGAAATAATGAAATATTTTCAACACATTTGAATAAACAGCCTTACAGTGTTTATTGGCACACAAACAAACAAAGGCTAACAAAAATACAAGTACATGTTTTTCCTCCAGGAGTAAGTGAAGACTTTTGGTGTTTGTTTGCCTGGATGTGTATTGTGTGCTGTATATGAAGATTATTAATCTACTTTAATTGATGCTAACCGAATTAGCATTTTCGGCTAACGTATTGTGGCAATCGGCTGCCAGATTGAAGCTGATTTCACTTAATATAATTAATTATTAATTAATTGGGTATGGCTTGTGATTGTTGAAATGCTGTTGAGGCTTATGCTTTGTTTGGGGGGAAAAAGGTCAAGCAGGCACTGGCCAGACTCAGTTGCCTGTTACATTCACAAGTTGAATGTTGCAACAGCAAATGAGGCTGGTCCTTTGGTTTTAGCTTGATAACGAGTATCGAGTGGATCACAGCGTGTCCTCGCACACATAGTAATACGCGCGCGTGTGCGTGTGTGTGTGTGTGTGTGTGTGTGTGTGTGGGTGTGTGTGTGGGTGTGTGTGTGGGTGTGTGTGTGTGTGCGCCTGCATGCATCACCATTTTAGCTGTGTGCCAGTTTGGTGGAGAGGAGCTGGTGGAAGGCGATCAGAAGGCAGTGCGGGATTCCTCCGGGAGGTGTCTGCTGTTTGAATGCAAGGTAAGTAAGTCCCTTCTTCAACCATCTGGGAACCCATTCAGTTAAAAATACAAAATCCTGTCTGTATCTGAGAGATTTGCTTACTCACAACAAACACATTGAACGCCCGGCGGCTCAGTAGGTATATATACGAGGAACTGGAAGTTTTCCCGGGTTCGATTTCCCCAACGACTCCTGACGGGGGCCTGCGTGGCTGCCGTGTTGGAAATATCTTTGAGCAAAAAAGCTGATTTGGCACCTTGTCTGTCTCTCTTGTTTGTCTCTTTCTTGAGGGCCTATAAAATGCGAGTTGTGCTAAGAAGACGCCGTGCGATGAAGCAAGCTCATGATGTGTTGCATCATCACACAGCGTGCCATGATGTGTTTGTTGTGTGCATGCTCTTTTTTTAATGCAACGTGATTCTCGTCTGTCGGCACGGAGTGGCATGGTGTAATCTCCGCCATGATGCGTGCGTTTACCTTTCGCTGTGCGCTGCCCTTGCTTTGACCGTCAATCAAGCGATAATTCCCGGGATGCTGCTCATTAAAACCCTCTTACATTATTCCTAATTATGCCAACATTGAACCCCAATTTTCAGATTTTTTTTCAGATTTTTTATTTATCAGATGAATGCCTAATCAAATAAAGTACTCGTCATTTGTAGAGTTGATCATATACTACAGTATGATAACACCCTGTAGGTGGCAGTAATGCAGACGTTTCACGCCGAAACTGAAGTGCATTTCCGGTCATAAAGTAAGGAGTACTTCCGGTTTGTCCGTTCACTGCTGCTATGCAAACAGGGTCAAGAAAGTGTCAAAGGCATCAAGGTCATTAATCATTTAAAGTGTCAACAGTGTGAAGGGCAATTAGAGAGTTAAGCCGATTTCCTCGACAAGGCATGTTGTCTGGTAGCTGCCGGACACGATCGCGTTGATAAGACGAAGTCCCCTGGAAATCCTCGATCAGCGTGGCCGTTTGTTTTAAGCCCTGTGTGTCAGCGCAGCAACATGCTTGCAGTTATGCATCGGATTAGGGTTGGAGGAGGCGAGTATATTGACCAAAACGACCGCAATAAAGTAGCCAAATGTGCGTTGAAACGGACTGCATTGCGACACACTCGCGGTGTAGTCGGGAGGCGGGCCTGAGGACGCTATCAAGTCAGATGGCTGGCAGCCAACATGCCTGGTGGAGGACTCGCTTGATTTTTGGTAGAATCAGGCTTGGAAATAACACATCCCAATTGGGGGGGCAGGCGAAAATGGCACCCATACCATTTTCGGTTACAGGAGTTTTATTAAGCAAGAAAGCATCAATAATAACATCAGTTGTTGTTGAAGTTGCAACAGACACGCAGCATGCATAAAGATAAAGGTCTGACTCTTCAGCTGAAGAGAGTTTTCTGTTTTGAATGGTGAAATGCTGTTGGTTTAGTGGTGCTACTATTGCAGTTAGTTTCAAATAATTTTAAATATAAGCACTTTAATTTGAAATGTCTTTGGATTGTTTTGGTTGCCATCATGTTTGGTGTGGCAGTCAGGGCATTTAGGGGGGGGCTGTGCCCCCCATGCCCATGCCTAGATCCGGCCCTGGGTAGAATCCGCTGGTGAAAGGCCCTTTTTAGTGTTTTACTTTCTGTATTAAGGCCTCACAGGCACAAAAAATGGTTGGCATGTTTGTCCCTGTGTCTCTCGGTGTTGTGCGAACGAGTGATTGTATAATGCACATTTGAAGCGCTTTGGCTAATAGAAATGTTGTCTATTTATCATGTCAGTGTGCACAAACACTACACTCATACATTTATTGAGTAGGATTTTTTATTTGGGTGAAGTCCATTGAGAGACCAAGGTCTCTTTTTTTTTTACAACGGAGTGCTGCTGCATACAAAACAGGAACATTTACAGCGATGCAATTTCCCAGTACATGAAATAGACAACCTCATACATCTTGAGGCACCAAACGCACCGCTCAGATCTTAAAAGCATTAAATATTACATCTACCGTCGGGGTGGAAACCTCATATCAAAACTGTATTTTTTTTTTTCAAGGTTTCAAATATGAAAAAAAAAACAGAAACAATAAAGCAGCTGTGCAACACATCTCTAGATTGCTCTAGATCTTTGATGCTTTTGCTGTAGACCAGTGTTTTTCAACCAGTGGTCCGGGGACCACCATTGAGAGAGCTCCAAGTGGTCCCCAGGCTAAATGATGGAAAGTTGGTTAACCAGATGTAACTCTTGAGAGTGTAAACATGAAACCAAATGGACCCGCAAGGGTCATCATCTGAATTAGGTTAGGTGGCAGGACTGCTCAGTTCTATAGAGCTGCGCAGTGACGTCACCGCCCCCGTTCCAGAAGTGGGTTCCCCATTCACTATCCTCATACACCTCAAAAATGGTTAATAAAAACACGATTGCGGCGCGGAGAAAACCAACTCTGGTCGTGAAAAATCATGACAACAAACACTTTTTGTTACTTTTTTCATCTTAGAAATTAGAAATTTGATTGTCCCAAAAGATTGTGTATGTGTCATCATTTGTCACGAGTCACGAACCGAGTTGGCTTTGTTTTTTTATTAACCGTTTTCGAGTCTATGAGGAAAATGAATGGAGAATCCGCTTCTGGAACCGGGGCGGTGACGTCACTGCGCAGCTCTATAGCACTTATGTTATGGAATCGGTATACTTGAGTACATCTTCTAGCACATACAGTACATAATCCTCCTGAGCTCTCTGCCTCCCCCGTCGGTGCACCGCTGTCCTTCATTTGATCTGTCTACGTCTTGTCTGGAACGTAATTATGAAGGTAATTATCCATCTATTGTGTTACTGTACCTCCTCTCTCTGCGTGCCTGTCCATATCCCCTGCTTGTTCATTACAACCCAATTACCTTGACGTAGTTAGTGGTCAACACTGTGGTTGATGTGCCGCCACACAGAGAAAGCTCTGCTGCACAGAGAAACCTCGTATGGAAATCAAATCAAATAAATCCACTGTTATTTAAAATAATAATAATAATGGAAATAACCGATCGAGATCGGATCAAGCATGCAAACCTACATGCCTGTGGGCCGGCTATCTTAACTTGTGGACGATATAGGATGGATGTACAAAAAAAATAACACACTGAAATATGGACATACGTGGCTTCTGCCTGACAAGCAACGAAAATAAATCGTCCCCTCTCCTGTCGCTTTACTTTGAAGGAAAGCGGACGGCTGGGTTCCATAATTCATCTTAATTAACGCCAGCGATTTCAAATTCCTCCACCGAATCCATCTGGTGGAATTGTCTGTGAGGTGCAGCGGGGTAATGTTTACGCAGAGAGTTTAAAACTTGATTAGGGAGTTCCTTCTTTTTCTTTCCCCGGCATGTCTGTCTGGCATGCCGTGGCATTTTGCATTAATTAGCTTTTCTTCTGCTGCTAGCACTCGGATTAACGCTAGTTCAGACTCATTAACATCAGATCAGACCCGGTTGACTGTGGGCACGGCTCTGCCAACATCTGGTGCGAGAATGGATTATACAAGCCAAACATCAACCACTTAAACCCGTTCTGTACTTTGCTCTTATGTTCTGGGTTTTGTATGCCAGAGATCCTTAAATTAATATTTGGCAGCAGTCCCTCCGCCATCTGAAAACATCCCGCCTGTATAAGATTTTGTAGAACCGATTAGGCTAATTTTGCTCCGATATTGTCAGTAATTCACTCACTATATAAAACAGCACATTGGTTCCTGTCACTTTACACCATTCGGTGTAACGTAGTCTTGGACAGAATTGCTAAATACAGAGGTTGCACAAGCTGTGCAACTGCATTCTCCATTCCCTCTTTGGCCCAGCGCTTCATTTGCACACAGGCTTTAAATGGCCCAATTTCTCCTAATTGAGTCAGCGTTTGGAAAGGCAGAGCAACTCACCTGTTAATCAAGAGAGATACCCGAGGTTTAGTCACGATAGTGTCTAGAATGGCCAGTTGTACATCGCAAATCCTCTGCATTACTTAATCCCTTAACGCTTTCTGTATTGAACATGTGTTGGTTTACAGAGCATTACAGTATGTTACACTTCAGCTATTGAAACATATCAAATCTACAAGCTCACAGTGCGCCACCAAGCGGCACGCTGTGAACATGTAGGTCTGATATTTTTTTTGAAAAATTGTGAAAATGTGATGTAAATCGTTGCTTCTGGGAGATCCCTAGAACAACATGGTTTCAGATAATTCTGTGGTTCCTTGGCAGGAAATATGCTGAGCATCACTGACACAGAAGCACATATTTTTCAGAAACTAGGATCTAGCGTCAGGAACTAGAATCTAGCATCAGGAGCTAGAATCTGGTGTCAAGAACTAGAATTTGGTGTCAGGAACTAGAATATAGTGTCAGGAACTAGAATCCAGTGTCAGGATCTACTGTAGAATCTAGTGTCAGAAACTAGAATCTAGCATCAGAAAGTAGAATATCGTGTCAGAAACTAGATTATCGTGCCAGAAACTAGAATCTATTCGGGACAATATGGGTTAATGCAATTGTCAGATGGCATGGCGGGGCGGGGCAGGCGGGCGATGCACTTTTTCTTTCCCCACAACAATTCATTTGATTACATCAATGCTGGGGCACCACCATCGATCACCAGGAATGTACGCATCGTGCAGTTTGTGCAGCAAGCGCTCGCTCGCTCGTTCGCTCGCCGGGCTCCATCATAACAACGCGGCGGTATATTAGACAGCTGTCTTGGCTGGGCTTGCTTTGGCACCTACACCTGGACCATCTGTGTGTGCAGGTAGATGACAGGCAGTACCCGGGCAGATCAAAAGGACCCGGGGATGGGGCTGTAGCTGCATGTCAATCACCGCCCGCGACCGCCGCAGACTCTTAGGCGAGCCTGCTCTGACAGCTGTTTGTCATGCCTCTGATCTGTGCTCTGCCTGCTGGCTGCAGCCGTGGCGCTGTGGGGTGGGGGGTGGGGGGTGGTGGTGGTGGTTGTTGGGGGTTTTCAACCAAGACCGCTTGATAAGTTGTTTGATAACTTCCGAGGGGACTTATTTTTGGAAACGTTCGTTGCTTTGAGACTGATGGCTCGTTTACAGTGCTTACAAATGATGGGAAGTTAATGCATTTTAAAATCCAGACGGTCTCTCGACTGCGGTAATTTGGTTTGCAAGCAAAGCGTAACATATGCTGGCGGTTCTCACGCTGCTGTGCCTAGAGACAGGTCCAGGTGGTGTCTCTTTGCGATTTTTGTGACAACTGCACATTATTATCATCGCAACGACTATCTACAAATCTGTTCTTTCATTATCTACTAACTAGATTACTTTGTTTGCACTAACCTTCCAACATGATTTTAAGGTGCCATTTTGCACCTTTATTCCAGGGGTGCCCACACTTTTAAGAATTGATAGCTACTTTCATCTACATATCAAAAATGTGATTGTTCCATGACTGAAAAATCAATTTCAAGGCTTCCTAGAAAATTTAAGCTTTGAAATAGTTGGTGATGGTGTTACTTACTGTTAGAGTGTTTAAGAATAATGCATTCATAATGAAAAATAGAGGGGCAGAATTGGAAGGTTTTCTTGTACATTACTGACGTTTGAAAACAGTATTTGAGGTTTGAGTTGACAGTTCGTGAACTAAGAACTTTCACGTTTTTGTCCACAATTAGGAAAGAGAACTGGCTAAACCTTGGTCCAAATAACAATTATTCCCCATTTTCTAATTGTGTAGACTATTGAAAATGACATAATTCAGATGTTTAAATATACTTTAACTCTTGAGAGTGTAAAATGAAACCAAATGGACCCGTAAGTGTCCATTTGGTTTCGTTTTAACGCTCTCAAGAGTTACAGATCTATAAGGGTCCAAGTGCTGGGGGGACTGTCATGTGATCTACCTGCACAGCCTGTATGATCTACTGGTAGATCACCATCTACTTTTTGGGCACCCCTGCTTTATTCGCTTCCTGCCAATCAGCCAACGACATCCAGGCCATTTACCTTCCACACAGTGTAGAGAACGCTCCGACACGAAAATGCCTAAGATTCATCAAAGAAGTGAAATCAGCTTCAATCCTGAAATTGCTCTCAAGAATGCTTTGTTTGATTTTGGGGCCTCATAATGATGTCATCAATGCACCCTTTGTATAATTCCTCCTCTCCTTCAGTCTTCAGTTTCAAATGTGCATTCCCGCCTTGTTCATAATGTCCACCATTGTGGATTTTCCAAGCTGGCATCGAATTGAAACAAGCCTTGTTGTAACTAACATCAGTATTATAATGACTCTACTATGGAATATCCTGCATATCAGCGCCCCACCACCTCAGGACATTGTGGTACTGCAGCTAAACTTAAAAAATGACAAGGACTGGTTATATCAGTGGTGATTGAGGCTCAAACCATTAGAAATAAGCTTGAGGGACATACAATATGATATTAAGTATTAATAATAAAGTGGGGGTGCCGTGATTTTTGTATTTTTTCCAATTTTGTACATGTTTAAGAGGTGGCAGTATGTAAATAGACCCCTTGGTGTGTTTTTTATTTGCAATGATGTCTTCCCTTTGTATTTAGGGTTTCTTCCTGGGGGCTGAACGTTTCCAGTCAAACATGCCAATGAAAAAAACTTCACTATAGTGACATCACGTGTTCAGCCCCTCCCCTAACCCCTCCCCCTTTATCATGCAACTAAAGCTGTGGGTGTGGCTTCAGTTCAGCTGGATCTCCACCCATCACCACCCACCAGGCAAACCAGGCATACTTAATGAACTGGTAGGGTGGAATCATAAAAATGACAGTTTAACAAACACTGTACACTTTTGGGGAAAAAATCTTACTTTTCATATAACATTAATACCTGATGATCATGTTTTAGGGTAGAAAAAATTCACGGCACTCCATCTTTAAGTATTAATAACAAATTTTGGAATCCATGTTATTTGTGAAAGGATTGGGGGTCAAAATCAGCTAATGATTCCCGAGCGCGGCAAGCCGCAGCTCACCGCTTCTTGGAGCTCACCGCTCCAAGTGATGGGTCGAAAGCGAACCAATTTCGCTGCGGTAACGTAGCGACAAATCATGCGATTTTAACTTTTATGCATGACGTCATATTTCAAATATGTTTCTTCTCCAAAGTGTAGGAATTTGTTTTAAGCTGAATAATTAGACAAAGAATAGCTATAACGGTGAACCCCAGTGCAGGCACAAATACAGGAGCAAGCATACATTCTAAAAATCTGAGATTAATTGTCTGCTGAATGATCTAGATCAGTAGGTTTTCAACCAGTGGTCCGGGTTAACCAGATGTAACTGTGGTTGCATCGAATTCTGGATAAATAATAGCAGGCCCTGGTATGAAAAAGGTTGAAAACCACTGATCTAGATACAAAAAAGCAAAGGCAGGGAAAACAAAACGAGGCCAAGGATTAGGCTGGCTGAGCAGGCAAGACAGCTGCAGAACAGGAATCAAAATGAAGATCATAACGGGGCAGAGTTCATGAAGACAATATAGATAGATGAGGTCTAGTTGCCTGCACACACACATGCACGCATGCACATGCACACAGATTGAGGTACATTGCATGGAAGTGATATAGCATTTTTTTTTCCAAAATAGCTCCAGTAATCCACAATAATGCAAGCTCACGATTGTCTTATAGTGTTTTGTTTGATGCATGTTTTGCATTAAACGGTAAATGGTGGAGTTATCATTTATTTTTCTAAGGCACTTTACTTAGATTGTGCATCACCTTCGCCCAGTCACACATACATTCATACACTGATGCTGGTGGAAACCATGCAAGGCACAACCAGCGCATGAATGTAGGAGCAACCTTGCGGTTGCCATCGGGTGACTCCACCCCTGAGCCACTGCCGCCCCGATCTAAATGTGTAAAAAATAAATAAATAAATAATAAAGTGTGTGTGTGTGCGTGTGTGTGTGTGTTTCCAGGACAGGACCATGCACCGGGTGGTCCCCAGCGCACCCTGTCCAGAGCTCAGCTGTCCAGAGTCAGAACACATCACGGTGCCTGGCAGATGCTGCAGAGTCTGCAGAGGTACAGTATGAGTATGGGACCTATTACTATTAGTTAGGACAGTGGTTTTCACCCTTTTTGACACCAGGGCCCACCATGTATTCAGCATTTGAGCCACGGACCACCATTTGAGGACATATTTCAGCCCCACAGACCCCCAAACTAAAGATTTCTTTTGCTTTTGTCCACACTGTCAGGCTGGATTTGGGAAACAAAACAGGCAAAACATAAAGACCAGAATGACCATTAATCTTTTACATTCTCTAGTTGTTCAGACTTGGGGCTAATTCAGATGGTTTTCATTTTTACACTCTCAAGAGTTACATCTGGTTAAACAACTTCTGATCTGGTTAACCAACTTACCGCCTGGAACCCTCTCAAGGACCACTGGTGGTCCCCGGACCACTGGTTGAAAACTAGTGAGTTAGGATCATACATGTGTTGTTGGTCTGCAGTGGGACGCAGAGATAAAGAGTTAGGTGGAGTCCCTCAGTGCTAGTGGATTTTCTTTTTAGTTTTCTCTCAACATGAAGTCACCTTTTGCTGAGCTTGTAGGCCTGATATTTTTGTGAATGGTGAAAATGTGGCGCAAATCATTGAATTATTTTTCAGTTTGGGTTAAAACTAACATTAATTATTGTGAAGCAGGCAGCCGCTCCCTTCACATTAATTAGATCCGTGGGGAGCTAAATGAATACAAAAACAAACAAATAAATAAAAGGGAAAAAAAAAAACATATTCAGCCCCATGTTCGAATGCCTCCTGTCAAAAACACCTACAATCCCTAAAACAAAAAAAAAACAACAACAGCAAATTAAAAAATAAATAAATAAATAAAATAACATCCATCTTTTACTTTCTCTAATAACAACATAAGTAAAACCATGGTTCAACAAAAAACTTTTAAAGTTGTCCTTTAAATATCTTTACAGAAAATAGCCAACTGGCAAACTCACAACATTATTTTCAAGCCTGTATAAATGGTAAATGGCAAACGGTGCATTTATATAGCGCCTTTATCCAAGGCACTTTACATAGCTTGTGCAACACATTCACCCATTCACATTCATACACTGATGGCAGTGGAAACCATGCAAGGCACCTACTAGCACATCAGGAGCTCAACAACACTTCAACACTAACTCTGGGGGAGCCCGGGATCAAACCGGCAACCTTGTGGTTACCATCCGGTGACTCTACCCCTGAACCACTGCCACCCCGTTATAGTATAACTCAAAGACATGACTTTCCTTCACTCACTCACTCTCAGAGTGCTGTATTTATTCATATGACATTTACTTCAGTTTTACACATTATAGATTCATCGTGGCCTTTCTTGGCCTATTGTGGATAGGTATTTCCGGATTGTGGATATTTCCGTTGACATTTTATTATTACTAGGACCTTACCCGTTTGAATATATAAGCACCAAAATATGTACACGTATGGGTATTGTGATGTAAGGGGTCACATCGTCTTGTGAATTTTCTGACGGTCCCTAGCATGTTCTAACTTCACCATGGTACATGAAAGTCTGAAAGAAACGCACAGCCCTCTCTATGCTGTTGGGAATCCGATTTTTGGTAGACGCTGTGTAGCGATGTGGACGATGTGTTGGTAGACGCACGCAGACATTTCAGATATTCATTCAGACAGACAGACATTTCCTCATTTATGTATGTATGGATATCTCTTTTAACGTTGTGACACCACCTACAATAATTACAACAAAGGAAGGTTCATGTATTGAATGTTCATTCATGTGTATTGACCCTTTCAAAATCAAATAAGTTGAATTGAAATGACCTTCGGTTGGAGCAAACATGAAACCATTACCAAACACAAACCACTTGCCATTCCAAAATGTACAAATTTCAAATAAGTTGTAGTTATTGTAGTTAAGTTGTTGTTAATGTTAAGAAACAGCACACAGCAATGGACTCCAGTCACTGACAAAGTATTATACAAACAATGGGCCTCATGCGTGGCCCTTTTAAGAGGTTGCGACCTTTAAATAAGTCCTTTAAATAAGTCGGTGGTCAAGGTTAAGGGTTTAGGCATAGCTTTTACTAAGGTTAAGTTCATAGCTAAGGTTAGGGATATATTTAGTTGCGACCAATAAAAAAAAGATTTGGCAGGGGTTGAGAAAAAAGGTTTATTGTTTCCAATCTCTAAAAATGTCGCAGTGTCATTGAATGCTCCTTTCAAATAGCACATCTAAAAGCTGAGTTTATAGATCGGGTACAATCAAATTACCGTAAACGTAGCTGCTTCTTTTGGTGCTTTTGTGTTCGTATAGACCTGCATGGTTGACCTTGTTTCCCTTGTAACCCTGGCCCTCATGCTTGGCCTCACACGTGCGTGTCTCCCTGTGCAGGTCACGATTTCTGCGCCGAGGGCCACGGCTGCGCAGAGCACTCCGACTGCGTCAACCTGGAGGCCGGGGACTGCTGCGTCTGCAAGGATGGCTTCCGCCCGCTGCGGGACGATAACGCTTACTGCGAAGGTAAGGGCCAACGTGTTTCTGAACCGTATAAAACGTTGGCTTTTTGAGCGTGTCCTTCAGGAGTTGCTGAATGTGTGAATAGAGCGCCTGCCGTTCGTTATTGAATGTCAACGGTGTGTGCATTCTTCTTTTATATCGCTGCTTGCTGTTGAACAGAAACCTTTTTTTCCCTCCGTATTCAATGCCTGAGATGGTGATACTATGTACAGCTTCACACGAAAAGCATTTAGAATCCTGGAAAGAAACGGGTTTGTGCATAATGCCCTGAGAGAGATGGTGTTGGTAAAGATGCAGATGTTTATCTAGCTTGGTCTTTTGAGACCTTGCTTGTGTTACTTCTTGTTCGATCTCCCGGATATTTGGTCTTTGTTCATTTTGAGTAGTCATTCATTCATTCATTGCACTTTTCCCCTTCCTCACAATTTGTAGAAATCAATTCTAGCCGTACATTTTTGGTACTCATCTGCTGGTGAGGAGCCTCTACCGGGTGGACTAGTCCCTGACAGGCACTGTCTCTTAGCCTGTATGAGTTACCACCACAATCACACAATGAACACTATGTTTTTGTGCGTGTGTGACTTTGTATTGTACATTGTTATTTAATTGAATACAGTACTGTATTGGCAGAAATGTAATCAGTACAGGGTACAGTCAAACTGAACTGTAATAAGTATAGAGTACAGCCAATCACACCCAGGGAATCGTGTCCTGTGTATTCAGTTCATAATAATCATGGCATGAGTAATAACACAATTTATTATATGGCTTGAATCAATGCTCCAATCAGAAGCCAGCGTTATGGTCATGTGAGCGGTGACATATTACACTATAATTCACCGCTCCGCTCTATATTGGACCGCTGCATAATCAAGGTCCCCAAAGTGCAAACAGCTGTGTTCAGATCAATCCGTGGTGCGCTTCTGCATTTAGTTCCAGCGCGCTGTTAGCGGGTCCATTTGGTTAGCTACGTATTTGGTTGTGTACATGCCGTTGCCGTCACCCCCTCAAGGACCACTGGTGGTCCTCGGACCAAGCGTTGAAAACCACTGACGTAAGCCATGTAATAAGCGGGATAACACCCTTCGAACCGGTGATTTGTTTCCTAACTAACTGACCTCGACTGCGCCTCGGTCAGTTATTAGGAAACAAATCACCGGCTTGTCGAGTGTTATCCCTTACTTAATCATCGTAAAAAGTGTGTGTGTTTGGGAACAAAAACATGTTATGAGGAGGTGGCAGGGGTAGTCACTAGACTATCATTTCCTCTCTCTTTGGCCTGCTGAAAGGTAAATTATTTTTTGTTTTGAAGAACACCAGGGATTCGTTTTTTAAGACGGAGGGAGTTGGAGCATTCCACGCTTGGGTGGTTGTGCTGTACAAGGAGAATTTGCCCATGTTTGTTTCGAAAGTGTACCACATCGTTTGTTCTCGCTTTCTCTTGCGTTGGCGGCTGTGGTTGTCGCTCACTTCTCTTTGAAGTATTTCATGAGGTATGCTGGTTCAGAGGGCATTGAGGACAAAAAAAGCTGCCTTAACAATTTTGAAAGTCAGTCCTATTTTCAACTTTCAGCTTAACTCTGGCTTTCTACCTGTAGTTTCAATAGATGCCCCGGCCAGGTTTGGACGCGCCAAGTTGGAGTTGAGCCCTGTAGATTCCACAGTGGTGGTGGACAGGTTCTTTATCCCCCTGCTCCACTCGAGTGCCCACAATGTATTTTCTGGTCTTCTAACAGTCAATCCACTTCTACTTCAGACAAATATACAGTACATGTTCTGGGGGGTATTGGGGGTTTTCTACTATATACTTATACTACGGCGATCTTTGATTCATCCTCTTGCCAGCTGAGGGACCCAAATAAGAGACGTACCGGGAAGCCACACCCTGTGCGCCGACATCTAAAATGTCTGACTGGAAACATAGACTGAAATATGAAATATGACTTTTACATGAAAATGCTGGCCGAGTTGGCATTAAAGCGGAATTCCGCCCATTTTCAAGATTGTCAAGTCCTAAAAGAAAAATCATCATTGATGATGACATCAAGTTGTGTTTCACCATGTTAATGATTTTTTTCAGACCGCATGATAACAAGTTCCCTTGTTATCAAGTCCACACAACATCTCTAAGGTATATTAATGACCTAGTAGAATGTTGAAAATGGGTGCAATTCCCCTTTAAGAGGGGCAGTTCATCACCAGTTTGTTAAGCATTCTTTACTATCTCCACTGTATACACCTCACTGGCCCAGATTGTCTGATTGATCGTTGCTGTAACTGCTGTCGTATGAGAAACAGATGATGATTTATTGGGAACTTCTCCCACTTTAGATGATTGGAAATCACGCGTTGGCGCTCGACAAAAGCATGTTTTCACACGGCTCGATATTAGCGGAGCTGTGAGGCATATTACACACACACACACACACACACACACACACACACACACGCACGCACACACGCACACACACTCTTTTGGGGCTCTGTGGTGTCTGATTGATTGCACAACCATTTCAAAGTGCTTTCGCTTCAAGGTTACTGTGGATACAAATACATTCCTCTGCTCTCCAATCAGATAGATAGGACTGTCATCCAATCAAAGTTACACTGCATATACAACATCTCTGCATCCTGCATGTGGTTTTGACAGATCACCTGCTATAGCAACAATCCACGTGTTTGTGTGCAATCTATGTACTGTATGTGTGTAGGGGCGTTTTTTGCCATTAGGCAGACTAGGCAGTTGCCTGGGGCGCCAGGAGGGGCAGGGTTTAATGGGGCGACCACCAGGCATGCTTTAAAAGGATCCCAGGCTAATAAGCCTCATATGGATGAATACATTATATTTGCCATCTATAGCTAGAATTGAGCATTTATAAGACACATAATATGTTCTTTAGTTCATATAGTTCATATTCTTATCTCTTGGGGGTGCCATTTTACTGTGCCTGTCACAGGCACAGTAAGGGTGGCTACAGGGAGAATCTTGCCTGGGGCTCTAAATTGCTTAGAAACGCCACTGTATGAGTGCACACATTTCATCACATCTTCTGTATTGTGCTTTCTATAGGCCTGCGCGTGTTCACGTGCACCCACTCACTTTCTTTTCTGTCGAGATGAGGGTCCTCATGTCTCCCAAGGCTGTTTTCCTTTTAGAGCCATCTAAAGTTTTTTTTTTCTTTCATTTTTTGACTAAATTCGTTTGTAATCATATTAAAAAAGTAGGAACTTTGATCTTACTACTAAAAACGATTTTAGCCAAAAAGAAAAAAAAAAAAAAACTTTAGATGGCTCTAAAAGGAAAACGGCCTTGGGAGACATGAGGAACAAAGCACCAGATTCTATCATGCTGCAGTCACTGATCCGGTTGACTGGCAGATCGGTGAGATCCAATCAGATCGACCGCTGCCTATCTAGGCCAAAATTAGCCTGATTATCAGACTCGAGTTCAGCTTCCTGAAGCTTGAGTCTGAAATTGTTCGCTGTATGAGAGATTTCAAGGGGGAGGGGTTAGGTTGTTGTCAATCATGTGGCTAATGGGCTAGGCTCTTATTGGATAAATACATCTTGGTACTGAAGTAATTATACATTGGCAATAACGTGGCCAGACCAAGAGATTGACTCCAATCAGAGAGTGGGCTGCGTGGATTGGTCTGGACCAGGCTAGGCCAAGATGCTTTCATGTCATTTCAAGGGTCCCCAAATGTATATATATTTTGCATCAGGGACCCCATTCAAGATTTGTGTTGTTTCAAAAAGATTTTCTACATGCTCATATCAGCTATTTTCGTGTCGTCGATGCCCATGCCCGTATTTTTTTTTTGTTTTAATGTGGCCGTCAGTCGCTTTTTTGCGTGGCTCATTTTATATAGACCTGGTTGTTTGTTTTTCTCGCAAAATATGACCGATCGCCTCCGCTTCACCCACTACAACGAGGTCATGTTAATAATGCACTGTGTAAAAACCATCATCCGGCTATTACTTTGACCTTCAGCGCCAGTGCATCTGTCCAAACGGTGTTAACTACCCCATTTACACCAAGGGGTCAGAGTAGAAAAAGAAAGCTAAAACGGATTATTTTATTTTGGTTTTGTTATTTGCATCAGAGTGTCAAGGCTGGACTTTACCTCGCTTTTATCAAACATGAGCCGTACCAGCGTCATGAGAACAACAAAACATGAGTGCAACTTTCAAGGTTTTCTCATATGTACTGTATCAGTTTGGCTATGAGAGCTTGTCAGCATACTCATCATAGGAGAGTATGTTGATGAGCCCTATAGATTAACTGATATGAGAAACTGATATTTATTTATTTATTTATTGTTTTGCTTAGTTTTAGTCATTTTATTTTTTTCTGCACTTTGGTTTTCAGGTATAGGATTAAATAAGATCAGAGTAACTTTTGTATAACAAAATTCAAAAAAGATTGGTCTGTTTTTTCTGAGCTTTTATAATACCAGTTGGTACAGCATTGTATTTTATATTGTTGATTGTTGATCGTTGTCACCTGTACAATGTATAAGGATCAGAGATTTGTGGAATGAGTAATGTTCTACTGCTGTGTGTGTGTGTGTGTGTGTGTGTGCGTGTGCGTGTGCGTGTGCGCGTGCGCGTGCGTGTGCGTGGGTGTGGGTGAAACAAATGGGTTGCAAATGTGTGATAAAAAAATAACAACGCGCCTCGGCTTTTCTGATCAATTACGCACGTCAGAATATGTTAGTTTTGTATCCACCGACACATGCGTTTTACAAAATCTTGATAAATGAGTCTCGTTGTTGGTAGCGTCTCCCGTGTCGAGTTAGATGCCGTAATAAATACACCGAAGGCACCCAGCCAAATATTGTGTTTTCCTAAATTAGCATTGTTTCTTCTTTCTTTGTTTGGTGATTATCTTGGTAACAGCTGTGTTTACTGAATACTATTTCGGCAGTCGTGTGGAAAAAGAAGAAAAGAAAGCTGCAAGCGACAGGCAGAGCAGAACCCATGGCATCACCCATGAGGGGTGGATCTAGCCATGGGAGGGTCAATGCCCCCCTAAATGAACAGGCTGCCCTACCAAACATGATTTCAAAGATATTTCAAATTAAAGTGCTTATAATTAAAATGATTTGAAACACTCCTACTGCTACTAACTAACTACAGTTGTGGCACAACTAAACCAATAGCATTTCATCAATCAAAACAGAAATCTCTGAGTCAGACCTTTAGCTTTATGGATGCTGTGTGTCTGTTGCAACTTCACCCCCTGTCTGTTGCAACTTCACCCCCTGTTGCAACTTCACCCCCTGTGGGGGGGTGCACCCCTTTAGTTACACATCTCTGAAATTTGTGTGAACAAGCTGAGTTAGCTCACCTAGTAAGCGTTCGCCCAGGGATTTCTAGCCCTGGGTTCGATTCCAGCATTATCACAAACCTAACCCTGACTTAGCCAGCCCTACTAGGGTGGGCTGAAGAATGGCAGGCTGGGCAACTCCAAAGTTTTTATATGAAGCAGTGGTTTTCAACCTTTTTGACACCAGGGTACAGTATTTATTCGGCATTTGTGCCACAGACCAGATCATCATTTGACATTTTAGCGCCACAGACCCCAAAACTAAAGATTTCTTTTGCTTTTGTACATAATTCCAGGCTGGATTTGGGGTAAAAACAAAAAAAAAAAACAGACAAGCATACAGGTCGAAATGACCATTAATCTTCTACATTCTCTAGTTGTGTAGACTTGAGGTTAATTCAGATGATGAATATTTTAACCAATTGGACCTGCAAGGGTCCATTTGGTTTCATTTTTACGCTCTCAAAGAGTTACATCTGGTTAACAACGTTCCACCATTTAGCTGGGGACCACCTGGAACTCTCAAGGACCACTGGTGGCGCCCAGACCACTGGTTGAAAACCACTGATATTACCTTTCATTGGGTGGGCAGGATGCACGTTTAGCCCACCCCTGCCCCCCCTCTAGATCCAGCACTGGTTGTCCCGCCAGTCTTGCACATGTACCACAAGGTCCTGCAGCTATACGTGAAACATCAAAATAAATTGAAATGTGTAAAATACGGAAAAAAGGAGCCTATATACTGTACAACACGTATGGAGTCTGGATCGCATCTCAGTGAACTCTTGAGGTGTGTGTGTTCCCTAGTCGGCGATCAATCGTTGAGTTTGAAAAGTCGATTTCCCCAAAAAAAGGAGACTCCCTGTAGCGTGAAATACTGTACATAACCATCTGATAACTTGGCTGGCAACTTTAAAACTCTTTACAGCACTATAGGGCCCATACGTGTGAAAGTAAGCACTGACTGACTGACTGACTGAATGACTGACTGACTGACAGGCGGACGGACGGACGGACAGCCTTCAACTTTCAACACTACAGCGACTACAGACAGAACAGCACTACTCATCTCAACAGTAGCCGCGAAATTGGATGACGTGCGCGCGTGTATGTGTGTCCACTGCAGAGAAGCTCAATTTGCTGAAGCTGTTCTCTCAAAGGCAATTGATTTTTCTCTCTCTCTCCTCGTCTCTCTCTCTCTCTCTCTCTCTCTCTCTCTCTCTCTCTCTCTCTCTCTGGAAATCACTTACTCTTGGAGTGTTTGTGTGTTCTCTAAGAAATAAAAGAAAACGGCCCAGTCCCCGCTCTCTTCGCTCTCTGCCCGAAAAACAGTTGCAGATCCCGTTGGGAGGCCAGTGAATGTTATTATTCTTGTAATAGGCTAGGACCAAAAAGACACAAGCATTTAGTGGTTGAGACTGGGGCCAGGTTGTTACAGAAGAGATGATTGAAAGTGGCTGCTTTCGATTCTCTGGGAGTTTTTCTTTTTTTTTTTCTTTTTTTTCAACACGGCGGCGTAGTATCAGAGAGACGAAGATGAGAAAGTCCCAACTTTGCAGGCAATGTTATGTATCTAGAACACAGTTGGGGGGAGATAAAATAGAAATGATGTACTTGTGAAGTTGGAGCTGGTGGAGTGTATGTATATGCGTTAGTGCAGGTTTCATCATACTCTCACCTCTCATATCACGTGCTTGTGTACGAAGAATGTATTTTGCACACATGCACCTGCACATACATATTGCTTATTATGTATGTTACATAGACATGCTCTAGTAAAGCCCGGGATTCAGTGGTTTCAACCTTTTTTCATGCCAGGGCCCACTATTTATTCAGCATTTGAGCCACAGAGCACCATATGAGGACATTTTAGCCCCACAGACCCCCAAGACTAAAGATTTATTTTGCTTTTGTCCGCTGTGTAGACTTGGGGTAATTCAGATAATGAATATTTTAACTCTTGAGAGTGTAAAGATGAAACCAAATGGACCTGCAAGGGTCCATTTTGTTTCATGTTCACAAAGAGATGTTCATGTTCTCAAAGAGAATGTGAACATGAAACCACTGGTGGTCCGCAGACAACCGGTTGAAAACCCCTGCAATTAGCTATAGGTGTTGTGGGGTCATCGAAATCTATGATCTCCATTCTTGTCATTATATTTTAATATCTCCGTTGGGGATATACAGGTATGTGACCTTTCGTGACCAGGGCTAAGGCTTTGGAGGATTTATTTATTTGTGTTTTTTCATTGACATATTGGTTGTTCAGTTTGGCCCACCGATGACAGTAAGTTGAGAAAACAGTCTTGAAAGGTTCACTTCTGTGGCCTCTAGCATTACACCTATCTACATGTTCAAGCAGTTATTTCATATTTACAAATTGAGCTTTGATATTTATTTCAGTCATGCTCTAATATGTGAAGAGTTTCCCTTTGCTATTAACTCATTTTGTAATTTAGTGTTGGGTAATATTTAAGGTCGTTGAAAATAAAAAGTTAATTAGTTGAATTAATTTTATCTATTCATCTGATTAAAACATTAAACGCAATTAACTCATGTGCACACTGGCTCAACCAACTGAGCATTTTCTCATTGAAAAAAAATGACAAAGAATGTTTTTTTACGGAGACATACCTGTGATGTGCCTCCCTGTAACCACAGCCATAGAGTATAGCTCAAGAGATTTACAAGCACCAGGGGCTTGTAGATCAGCTATTTTGATACATATTTAAGGAATGAACACATTTTTTTCCAAGATTCTTTTTCTTTTTTAAATGTTCAAATCCTGTGAAGGACATGACATGTTGGACGTAGTTCGAATGGTGATTAATCATGATTAGATTATTTTTTAAACTGTGATTAATCCAATCATTCAACAGCCCTAGTAATATTATAACTCAACCGTTTAATTAAAAAATAGACAAATTTGTCATGATGGGGTCACACTTGGAGCTGGTAGATTGGGACCATATTCACTGTAGAAAGAATTGTACAGACCTTTAAGTGGTGGTGCAAATGCCCCCTCTGTTCCCAATGGAATACCGTCTATGTCGCCTATACATGTCCCCCCAGCAGCAAATACAGTACAGTATAGACATAAAGTATACATCTTTTACACGTATTGCACATGCAGCATTCTCAGGGACAAGTGTCATACACATCAAGATAAACACACCTATACCGGCAGAGAGAGAGAGAGAGAGAGAGAGACACACACACACACACACACACACACACACACACACACACACACACACACACACACACACACACACACACACACACACACACACTAGCTCTTTAAAACAACTCCCAGGTTAGAGAGGAGCTGAGAATAGAAGCGTGAGATCACTACAGTGTAAATATTTCATAGGAGCAGCAGAAGGGCCAACTCAGGGGGATACTAAGCCCATCCTTTGTGTGTACATGCGCCAGTAGTGTGCGCACCGACTGTGTGCAGTGCACGTACGCACACAGGTACACAATGCAAATACGGTGCAGGAGTGTGTTTTTCAAGTATTGCTCTGTTCTGTCAAACCGCAGAAGAAAGGTCCTGCTGTCTGTCTGTCTGTCTGTCTGTCTGTCTGTCTGTCTGTCTGTCTGTCTGTCTGTCTGTCTGTGTGTGTGTGTGTGTGTGTGTGTGTGTGTGTGTGTGTGTGTGTGTGTGTGTGTGTGTGTGTGTGTGTGTGTGTGTGTGTGTGTGTGTGTGTGTGTGTGTGTGTGTGTGTGTGTGTGTGTGTGTGTGTGTGTGTGTGTGTGTGTGTGTGTGTGTGTGTGTGTGTGTGCGTGCGTGCGTCTCAGTGGAAGCGATAATAGGTCCACCCATCTGACCACTTTCATCCTGACATTGTAGATTCTACAAAACATTTGCTCTGAAAGAACATACTGAAAGATTTGTGCTGCATTTTCACATTCTCCCCAAAACGCTGTGAACGCCTGCTATTTTTCAATGAAAGTTACAACACCACAAGTACAGTGCAAAATGGTTTACCGTCCTGTTTTCGATACCAAAATTGTTGAAGAATTATTTCCTTTTCCATTTTTATCCCACGGTTTTGTAACCCATTTGTTCACACAGTGCCAATTTCTGATGTGATCCTGGGCTCTGCACAACCTCCGCCAACCTGGGGTGGAGGCAGCAGACTTGCCTCATGCTTCCTTCAATGCATGAGGAGTCCAAGCTGCCTTCTTTTTTCACCTGACAGGGGGGTGTTTCTCTGGTTGGACCTAGTGCGTGAAAGGAACACATTATTCCAACCAGTTCCAGTCCCCTCCATCAGGTTCCCCGGCTGGCCAGGGTGAGGACAGTTTACTGCAGGATTACTGTATGTTTTTGTGAGGGGTATCTACCCTAGGGGGACAGGGTGGAGAACCTTCAAACTCCACACAGAAAGGGCCTTTGGCCAACCCCGCCTTGGGTATGTATGGGCAATGGCGACGTTGAGGGGGAGACACGCAACCACAATGGCTAGCTGTGAGGCGACAGCACTAACCACTGTACCTCTAAAAAAGACTATGTTTTCAAGGTTCACGGGGTTGAGATGGTGCCAAGCAGAGGGCTGTGCCGTGGAAGTGGTGACACACTGTGTGTTTTGGCCCTAAATCGAACAATCAGTACAGTTCACCCTGTGATACGATGATACCATTACTCATTTCCACTATTGCATTGTACCACCCGCAGCACGGAGGCACTGCCAAATGTCCTCGTTTTAAAGTGGTTGCTTTCAGGGCTGTTGGAAAGCAATGAAGAATTGTGTTTTTGTTACTTTGTTGCCTCATAGCACTGTATAATATATATTTTATATACGGTGGAGGTTTTCATAGCTTGGTGTCTATTTCTTGGTGTCTATTTTCATTTAGAACATCCCAGTCATGTGAATTCACATTATCATGTGTCTTCATGCAGACTGGTCTGTTCCATAGAGCTATAGAGGGATAGAGAATAATAGAGAATAATAATAAGGCGGAAATACCTAAATGAATTGTGCTTTAAATACAGTACATGTCAAACTAGGTGGTTTTCATCACGCTGAATCCATTCCAAGCATTTGTTTTTCTTGGGGGGGAAAAAAAACACTTATTGGCCTAAAAATGCCCATATGTGTTTACCAAAATGTGCACATTAGGAATTGGCGCTGGGTCAAAAATGGGCTACAAAATCATAAAAAACATGTCCAACATTTCTCTCTGTTCAACCATCAATAGACAGATTATTTGCCTTTGGACTAACATTCAGTCATATAAGTTTAATTATTGATATTCATCCGGGTTGCTGGTATCTGTTCTGTTTGTTTTGCCTCTCCTTAGCAAACCTAGACTACATAGGAGGAAGAGGAATATGTTCTGCTGCAGGCCATACTATACACACTGGCCTGGTGTAACCACCGTCTCTCTCTGTCTCCTGTGTCTTTGACCTGCTGACCTGCACTACACGTGTCAACCTGGGTGGCCGCTAGGCATCGCTTTATCTTTATGCACTTCCAGCCGCACTCACCTTTTGTTCTTTACTTTCTCGCTATCACGTCATCTTAAACCGGAGGCTTTTTTCTTTGTGTAAACACTTTGTCTGTTTTCTACATGGCCTTTGCATGTTCTTGTGTTAGTTCTCCTGCACCCAGCCGCTGTGTGGTCTGCCCGCCCCCCCCCCCCCCCCCCCCCCCCATGGCATCTGTCGCTCACTTTAAGCACACACTTGCCTGTCCTCTCAGAAAACCTGTATGTCCATATTTACCGTTATAATATTTGTTGCTCAGGATAATAGAGAGACAGGGAAATTCATTTGGGACCGCGACGGCCAGTGCAACGTTTTTTTTTTTAACGCCGCGACTGTTTTGCATAACAGTCGCGACAGTTTGGCATAACAGTCGACCATTTTGCATTACAGGTATACCTTTATCCCACAGGATAAAAGTATACCAAAATTGTAAAACAAATGCTAGAGCACTGCTGTAAATACACTATTTTTGCAACTTAAGTGAAACTACACAAGTGTCTTCTGTTTGACAGATGTCACTGAAAAGTATTAAAGAGAGCTTGTGACTGGATCACAAGAAGGTTGTTCCATTCCAGGTTCAATGTTGTACTTTAATTGTTATTTTGTGTCAGATAAAAAGTTTGGTCACACGGGATTGACTGGGCATAGAGCCCAGAAAGGAGCAGCTTGTGTAATATCCAGTATTGGCCAGAACTCTGGTCTCCCACACGGAAGTCCAACATCTTAACCACTAGACCAAGTATCTACGGCTTTGGTCCACGGGTGGATACTAGTCTTTGGAGGCCATCATGATTAGAAGAAGGTTCGAGGCATCTTGTTAGGATGCCTCTCGGGCGTACGTTGGCTGTCACATGCTGGAGACGGGGCTAAATGGCCAACTACTGAAGAATGTTTGTCTGTTTTCTCAATCCAATCCCTGCTCACATGACCCCAGGAAACATTGACAGTACACAGTACACACACACACACACACACACACACACACACACACACACACACACACACACACACACACACACACACACACACACACACACACACACACACACACACACACACACAGCAGAGACGTACGTTCGTAGGCGAACTTGTCTTGAACACAGCATTTTTGTGTTGCACAAACTTGGATGTAGAAATCCATGTCGTTCCACTGCATGTCCACTAGCTGGAGGGTTGGTTGCGCCCCCAAAAAACAGCTGATCTACAAGCTCGTCAACACGACACGCTGTGATGCGTTGAGAGCATCATCATGAAGCCGCTCCCATACCATTTTCGGTTACAGGACTTTTATTAGGCAAGTAAGCATCAATAATAACAATTGCATGCATATAGCTAAAGGTCTGGCTAAAGGGCTTTCCAGACGGCAACGATAAACGCCCGCATTATCGACAGGCGTTTTTCTTTGTGTCGGCACTGGCGACATAAGGAAAATCGCCCGTCGATTAACGCCAGGTGTTTTAAAAAGCTCACTGGATTGAGCTTTCAAAAAACTTGCGCGCACGTGCACGAAACAAGCACGCGCGCAACAAAAATCAGTGACGCTGCTCGATAAACGACCGGCGTTAAGCGCTCTCTTGATCGCAGGTTGTTTTCTGGGCAAAAACGCCAGTCCCATTGAAAATGAATTACAATGCGCGATTTATTCCTCGCCGTCTGTAAGCCCCTTAAGAGAGTTTTCTGTTTTGAATGATGACATGCTGTTGGTTTAGTGGTGCCACGACTGTAGCTAGTTAGTAGCAGTAGTAGTGTTTCAAATAATTTAATTGCAAATCGTTTAAATATAAGCACTTTAATTTGAAATATCTTTGAAATTTGGGTTTTTTCGCATGCTGGTTGGTGGAGCAGTCCTCCCAATACCCATGCCTAGATCCGGCCCCGGTTGAGAGCTATAGTAGATCAGCTATTTTCGCTATTTTGATCCAAAGTTCCCTCTTACAGGATCTTAGCCCCTGCCCCTCTAACACCCTTTGCATGTCTCTGCGCGCACACACACGCGCGCATACGTGAACACACGCTCAACGCGCACTCACCTCTGTAGCCCCCGCAGAAATGTCACCTATATAAGCAATCCTTTCTTTTTTCTTATTCCCTCAAAGACAATCACCTCCAGTGAAAATAGCAGTCTGCGGCTGGCACCCTTCAAATGTCACCTGAGACAGTGGTTCTCCCCCTCTCCTCTTCTACTTCATATCGGTCTCATGCAGCCACCTGCGTCCCCTCAGCTTTCGGGCTGTTTGTCCAGACCTCTTGGCCTGCAGCCTTGGTCTTGGTCACTAGAGCCACGGATGATTGATGAAGATGTACTATTGATTCAGCCCCGCCGGGACAAAGTATACTTTAATCCTGGTATTTTTGAGTCGAATAAAGTATAGACACTCAACCTGTCAAAACATCGCTCGACGATACAAGTGAATGTTGCTCAGTCATGTTTTCACTTGAGTTAAAGGAGGAGGTTTTCAACCAGTGGTCCGGAGACCACCAGTGGTCCTTGAGAGGGTTCCAGGTGGTTCCCAGGCTGAATGATGGGACGTTGGTTAACCAGATGTAACTCTTTGAGAGCGTAAAAATGAAACCAAATGGACCCTTGCGGGTCCATTTGGTTTCATGTTTACACCCTCAAGGGTTCACCATCTGAATTAGCACCATTCAATCAAGACGTCTACACAATTAGAGGATGTAGAAGAATGGCCATTTTGATCTATGTTTGAGAAATTCAGCTTGGAATTGTGGACAAAACCAAAAGAAATCTTTAATTTTGGGGTGAAAACGCAAATGGTGGTCCATGGCTCAAAAACTGTAAAATAATAATAATAATAATAATAATAATAATAATAGTGCAGGACCTTATCAAAAAGGTTGAAAAGGTAATAGAGGCAACTTTTTAGCCAAAATTCAAAATGGATATATAGCTACATTTCTTTTGCCTTTTTCTCCTCTAAGTTGTTTCTACTTTGATGCTGCAGCTGTTTCCCTGCAGACAGACGCTTGCTTCATCCTGCAGATGGGGCAGCGTTTTTGCCAATCGCAGCACAGCAGATTCATAATGAGCCAATACAGTGGAGGTGAGGTGGAGTTGGATTCGGTTTTTAAGCAAATTTGTTTACAAACACAGTGTTTGCACATGCTAAATTTGCCTCTATTACCTTTAAAGGAGGACTTGATCAATTGTAAACCCTAATCAACAACCCGACACCTAGAAAGTTGAGTCAGAAGTACAGTGAAGGTTCAAGTACTCCAAGTAAACGGTTCCTGTCCACCATTTGTCAAGCTAACGGTAAATACTGTATATGAAAGTGTGCTCTAGCCCCTGGCAGGTGTGCCAGTTAGAGAAAAAGTGGCCTCTCCATCCTGAACTGAAATGTAGCATGTTGAAAGGTTACCCCTCTCCCACCCCCACTCTGAGGCTCTGGACCTGCCTGACCCGCATCATCAGCGCACATCTGCAGCAGGTCCGGATGTAACATTTCACATTTGGGGGGCAAGCAAAAATGGTATGCTGCGTGGCTTCATGGCAAGAAACCGCACACATACCACATTCGATTACAGGACTTATATTAGGCAAGAAAGCATCCAAAATTAGATCAGTTGTTGTTGAAGTTGCAACAGACACGCAGCATGCGTAAAGCTAAAGGTCTGAGAGTTTTCTGTTTTCAGTGATGGATTGGTGTTGTATCAGAAGTGTTTCAAATCATTTTAAATGAAATATGAGCACTTTAATTTGAAATATCTTTGAAATTTAGGTTGTTTGCACACATGCAATTTGCAGTTTCTATGACTTGCTTGACGCCCATAGTGCAGTTCCTCTTGGACTTGCTGTGTTGCAGTTATGCAAGAGAAACAAGTGACCAGGTCCATGATGAAGAACAGCACGAATGATTATAGCCGATCTACAAGCTCACAGTGACACATTGTGCAGCTGGTACAATTTACATGGCAACACTGCCTGAACAGAGGCATTTTACTTCATTAGTTTATTCAGTTGGGACAATACATGTTAATGAACATTACAAAAATAATAGTGCAATGTAAATGTGGAAATGTGTAAATTCAGTCCAAGTAATATCACATACACTGTTTAAAGTGTACTTAATTATTACGATTGTGTGTGATCTGGATGTGTTCCCAGCCAGTGCTTTTTTGGGGAAAAGTGTCAATAACATTCTTTGTTCAGCACAGCGTTGTGCAGGCGTACCAACGGCGGTTATTTCAGGAGTGTCAGAGAGACTGTGAGAGGTGTTGTGTTTACTTGTGCTACACCAAGGCTGGGCAATTATTTTTCCCAAGGGGCCAAATAAGATACATAAAATATTGTGGAGGGCCAAGACTAAAGGCTGAACTAAAGTTTTAACCCCACAGACCCCAAAACATACAGATCAAAAATTACCTTTAATCTTTTACATTCTCTAGTTGTGTAGACTTGGGCTAATTCACATGATGAATATTTTAACTCTTCAGAGCGGGTCCATTGTGTTTCATTTTTACGTTCTCTAAGAGTTACATCTGGTTAACCAACTTTCCATATTTAACTTGGAACTCTCAAGGACCACTGGTGGTCCCCGGGTACCCTGGTTGAAAACCACGGTACCCTTTCACAGGCCGGTCAGAGTCAGCCAAAGGGCCGCATTTGTCCCCTGGGACGCATAACGGTAGCTTTATTAGAACAGAAAAGGAAGCCATAACACTCCAAGTGTTCTGACATATGGCATGTCAGAACGGGTCAGCTCCATGGAGATCTAAGGGTTTTAGGGTTTGAATGTCAGATGTAGGTGATGATCCATGTCTTGTCGATGTATGGCTATTCATGGTTTGATGAGGTCAGTACCGTGATCTTCATATCCTGTCAAGTGGGCCGCAAACACTTTCGAGTTCCTGACCCAGAAAAAGGAAAAATGTGTAACCCCTCACACTCTCTCTCTATCTCTCTCGGTCTCAAACACACACACAGTATACGCATGCACGAGCAAGCACACTTAACCACTTAATCATGAAGATAGATACTCATGAACATGCTCTCAATGCGTGAGTACATGAAATATTACTTTCAAATGCAAGATCTGCATATTGCACAAGTGTTAAATGTGTGTGCACCCATTAACGAACCCCGGCCTCAATGCACACACACGTGAACACACACGCACAGGCGCGCAAGTGCACACCACTTCAACCCACAGAGGCAGTACTGAGTAGGGGTGTTTAACGTAATTCTTTGGGCCCTATTATGAGGGTCTTAAAGGGGTATTCCACCCATTTTCACAATTTTCCTGAGATGAAAAAAGGGTCTGAAAGAAAAATCATTAACATGGTGAAATACATCTTGATGATGTCAGCAGATGTATTTTACAATTTTTTCAGACCTCCATTTTTAGGGAATACAGAATTGGGGGGACCTTTTTATCATGTCCACACAGCATCTCTAAGGTATATTATTGACATATTAAAATGTTGAAAATGGGTGGAGTTGCCCTTTAAGTTTCAGGTCTTATGACTTAAGTCAAAACTTGGAGTTGTGACAAAGCTGCTCAAACCAGCCAAACAGCTTTGTCACAACTCCAAGTTTTGACCGGAACCACTTCATATTTCACCAAAACCAGAGCAGATCTCCCACCACTTCCCACCAAAAAAAAATCTGAACTATCCCTTTAACCCCATTGTTTCCCCCTGCCATCAGTATATTGATGTGTACTGTAATGTGAAGGGGTGAATGTATAAGGCACTATGCACAGTGCTTTGGTGCTGTGGATGAAGGCACTATAGCAAGCCCGGATGTAACATTTACCAATTGGTGGGGGCAGGTGAAAATGGTATGGGGGCGACTTCATCGCCCGTGTCGCTTCACGCCACGGCGATGAAGTCGGACTCGCATCCATACCATTTTTCGGTTGCAGGACTTATATTAGGCAAGCATCAATAATAACATCAGTTTTTGTTGATGTTGCAACAGACACACAGCATAAATAACGCTAATAAAAGGTTTGACTCAGAGTTTTCTGTTTGGAATGATGAAATGCTGTTGGTTTAGTGGTGCCACAATTGTAGTCAGTTAGTAGCAGTAGAAGTGTTTCAAATCATTTTAAATATAAGCATTTTAAGGGGGCATTAAACCCCCCCCCCCCCATGGCCATGCCTAGATCCGGCCTCTGCAGTCCAGTACATGTAGATAGCAGGTTTCTGATGTGCATTGTTGTTGCGCGGCTCCCAGCGGGGCTTATAGGTAGCCGTATGTGTGCTCCAACCATGATGGATGACACTGAGTGTCTGCAGTCTTTACATAACGGCTGTTCTCCCACTCTCTCTGCTTCCATTAAAACCCTTCCGTCAGGTTAATTGGCCCATTCATTTCCAAATGCACCAGAGAATGTTCTGCATGCCGCTGTCACTGTCTGGGAAAAAAAACAACCTCCAATCTTTATTGTTATTAATAATGACGCTAATTGATTTACAGCGTTGCACGAAAGCATAGTCGGCAGCTGTTTTTTTTTTTTTTTTTTTTTTTTGTGCTTGTCGATCTTGCTGCTTTTTGCAACTTTGAATTTCAAGAGAGTAACCGTTTTGGACGTAATAATGAGGGTTCCACCCTGGCAGAGAACAAAATTTGTTTTGGGGTCTGTTCGAGTCGCCTGTTTGTCAAGGATTGATTAGGTCATTTGGAAAAGTGGAAAAAAGCAGAAAGCTTTTTTTCTTTACAGCAAACAAAGTGTAGCTCGCTACGTTTCTGTAATGTGTTTGTAATTGCCCTGAAAATCGGCTACAACAGGCATCCATGTTGCTTCTTTACTGAAACGCATTAGTCTTGAGCATCTTCTAAAGGCGGACAAGAAAATAATCATCAGCCTAGGTAACGGCAACATTAAAGAAACACGCTACTGATGAAAAAACAACAACAACAACGCTGTTTTTCATTTATTGCAAATTGACTGGTGAATGAGCGAGAGCGGGAGAGTGGTGGACTCCCCTTGTTGAACTGTCATGCAGGGTATCTACTACACCGCATGATAAATTACTGCCCTGTAATACAAGCAACCCCCCGTCCCCCTACCCTACCAAAAACACAACAATAGAGCGAAATTACAGA